>JANJXV010001399.1:0-131686 GCA_024803745.1 Megascapheus bottae | reverse complement strand
TTTTGAAATAAGAATGGAGGTGTATGAAGTCATAGAATGGACGTGTGTGAAGTCACAGAATGGAGGTGTGTGAAGTCAGAGATTGTAGGTGTGTGAAGTCACAGAATGGAGGTAAGTGATGTCACAGAATGGAGGTGTGTGAAGTCACAAAATGGAGGTGTGTGAATTCACAGAATGGAGGTGTGTGAAGTCACAGAATGAAGATGTGTGAAATCATAGAATGGAGGTGTGGGAAGTCAAAATGGAAGTGTGTGATGACAATTGAGGAATGTGAAGTCACAGAAAGTAGGTGTGTGAAGTCAAGATGGAGGTGTGTGAAGTCGCAATGCAGGTATGTGAAGTCACAGAATGAAGGTGTGTGAAGTCAAAATGGAGGATTGTGAAGTCTCTGAATTGAGGTGTGTGAAGTCAAAGATTGGTGGTGTGTGAAGTCATGAAATGGAGGTGTGTGAAGTCACAGAATGGAGGTGTGTGAAGTCACAATGGAGGTGTGTGAAGTCATAGAATGGAGGTGTGTGAAGTCAGAAAATGGAGGTGTGTAAAGTCAGAATGGAGGTGTGCGAAGTCATAGAATGGAGGTGTGTGAAGTCAGAATTGTGGTGTGTGAAGTCATAGAATGGAGGTTTGTGAGTCACAGAATTGAGGTGTGTAAAGTCAGAATGGAGGTGTACGAAGTCATAGAATGGAAGTGTGTGAAGTCATAGAATGGAGGTGTGTGAAATCATAGAATGGAGGTGTGTGAAGTCACAGAATGGAGGTGTGTGAAGTCACAGAATGGAGTTTTGTGAAGTCATAGAATGGAGGTGTGTGAAGTCACAGAACTGAGGTGTGTGAAGTCACAGAATTGAGGTGTGTGAAGTCATAGAATGGAGGTGTGTGAAGTCACAGAATTGATGTGTGTGAAGTCACAGAATGGAGGTGTGTGAAGTCATAGAATGGAGGTGTGTGAAGACATAAAATGGAGTTGTGTGAAGTCATAGAATGGAGTTGTGTGAAATCACAGAATAGAGGTGTGTGAAGTCATAGTATGGACGTGTATGAAGTCACAGATTGAAGGTGTGTAAAGTAATAATGGAGGTGGGTGGAGTTATAGAATGGAGGTGTGTGAAGAAAGAGGGGAGGTGTGTTAAGTCATAGAATGGAGGTGTTTGAAGTCATAGAATGGAGGTGTGTGAAGTCATAGAATGGAGGTGTGTGAAGTCTTAAAATGGAGGTGTGTGAAGTCATAGATTGGAGGTGTGTGAAGTCATAGAATGGAGGTGTGTGAAGTCATAGAATGGAGGTGTGTGAGTCATAGAATTGAAGTGTGTGAAGTCACATAATGGAGGTGTGTGAAGTTCTGGAATGGAGGTGTGTGAAGTCATAGAATGGAGGTTTGTGAAGTCACAGAATTGAGGTGTGTAAAGTCATAGAATGGAGGTGTGTGAAGTCACAGAATGGAGGAGTGTGAAGTCAGAATGGAGGTGTGTGAAGTCATAGAATGGAGGTGTGTGAAGTCATAGAATGGTGGTATGTGAAATCATAGAATGGAGGTGTGTGAAGTTCTAGAATTGAGGTGTGTGAAGTCACAGAATTGAGGTGTGTGAAGTCACAGAATTGAGGTGTGTGAAGTCACAGAATGGAGGTGTGTGAAGTCAGAGAATGGAGGTGTGTGAAGTCATAGAATGGAAGTCTGTGAAGTCACAGAATTGAGGTGTGTGAAGTCACAGAATGGACGTGTGTGAAGTCACAGAATGGAGGTGTGTGAAGTCATAGAATGGAGGTGTGTGAAGTCCCAGAATGGAGGTGTGTGAAGTCCCAGAATGGAGGTGTTGAAGTTCTAGAATGGAGGTGTATGAAGTCATAGAATGGAGGTTTGTGAAGTCACAGAATTGAGGTGTGTGAAGTCATAGAATGGAGGTGTGTGAAATCACAGAATGGAGGTGTGTGAAGTCAGAATGGAGGTGTGTGAAGTCATAGAATGGAGGTTTGTGAAGTCATAGAGTGGTGGTGTGTGAAATCATAGAATGGAGGTGTGTGAAGTCATAGAATGGAGGTGTGTGAATTCATAGAATTGAGGTGTGTGAAGTCATAGAATGGAGGTGTGTGAAGTCACAGAATGGAGTTTTGTGAAGTCAAAGAATAGAGGTGTGTGAAGTCACAGAATTGAGGTGTGTGAAGTCACAGAATTGAGGTGTGTGAAGTCACAGAATGGAGGTGTGTGAAGTCAGAGAATGGAGGTGTGTGATGTCATAGAATGGAAGTCTGTGAAGTCACAGAATTGAGGTGTGTGAAGTCACAGAATGGAGGTGTGTGAAGTCACAGAATGGAGGTGTGTGAAGTCATAGAATGGAGGTGTGTGAAGTCCCAGAATGGAGGTGTGTGAAGTCACAGAATGGAGGTGTGTGAAGCCAAAATGGAGGTGTGTGAAGGCATAGAATGGAGGTGTGTGAAGTCAGAGAATGGAGGTGTGTGAAGTCACAGAATGGAGATGTGTGAAGTCACAGAATGGAGGTGTGTGAAGTCATAGAATGGACTTATGTGAAGTCACAGAATTCATGTGTGTGAAGTCGGAGAATGGAAGTGTGTGAAGTCATAGAATGGAGGTGTGTGAAGTCAAAAAGGAAGTGTCTGAAGTCAGAGAATATAGGTGTGTGAAGTCAGAGAATGGAAGTGTGTGAAGTCATAGAATGGAGGTGTGTGAAAACATAGAATGGAGTTGTGTTAAGTCATAGAACGGAGGTGTGTGAAGTCATAGACTGGAGGTGTGTGAAGTCAGAATGGAGGTGTATGAAGTCATAGAATGGACGTGTGTGAAGTCACAGAATGGAGGTGTGTGAAGTCAGAGATTGTAGGTGTGTGAAGTCATAGAATGGAGGTGTGTGAAGTCAAAAAGGAGGTGTGTGAAGTCAGAATGGAGGTCTGTGAAGTCACAGAATGGAGGTGTGTGAAGTCACAGATGGACATGTGTTTAGTCATAGAACGGAGGTGTGTGAAGTCATAGAATGGAGATGTGTGAAGAGAGAATGGAGGTGTGTGAAGTCATAGAATGGATGTTTTTGAAATAAGAATGGAGGTGTATGAAGTCATAGAATGGACGTGTGTGAAGTCACAGAATGGAGGTGTGTGAAGTCAGAGATTGTAGGTGTGTGAAGTCACAGAATGGAGGTAAGTGATGTCACAGAATGGAGGTGTGTGAAGTCACAAAATGGAGGTGTGTGAATTCACAGAATGGAGGTGTGTGAAGTCACAGAATGAAGATGTGTGAAATCATAGAATGGAGGTGTGGGAAGTCAAAATGGAAGTGTGTGATGACAATTGAGGAATGTGAAGTCACAGAAAGTAGGTGTGTGAAGTCAAGATGGAGGTGTGTGAAGTCGCAATGCAGGTATGTGAAGTCACAGAATGAAGGTGTGTGAAGTCAAAATGGAGGATTGTGAAGTCTCTGAATTGAGGTGTGTGAAGTCAAAGATTGGTGGTGTGTGAAGTCATGAAATGGAGGTGTGTGAAGTCACAGAATGGAGGTGTGTGAAGTCACAATGGAGGTGTGTGAAGTCATAGAATGGAGGTGTGTGAAGTCAGAAAATGGAGGTGTGTAAAGTCAGAATGGAGATGTGCGAAGTCATAGAATGGAGGTGTGTGAAGTCAGAATTGTGGTGTGTGAAGTCATAGAATGGAGGTTTGTGAGTCACAGAATTGAGGTGTGTAAAGTCAGAATGGAGGTGTACGAAGTCATAGAATGGAAGTGTGTGAAGTCATAGAATGGAGGTGTGTGAAATCATAGAATGGAGGTGTGTGAAGTCACAGAATGGAGGTGTGTGAAGTCACAGAATGGAGTTTTGTGAAGTCATAGAATGGAGGTGTGTGAAGTCACAGAACTGAGGTGTGTGAAGTCACAGAATTGAGGTGTGTGAAGTCATAGAATGGAGGTGTGTGAAGTCACAGAATTGATGTGTGTGAAGTCACAGAATGGAGGTGTGTGAAGTCATAGAATGGAGGTGTGTGAAGACATAGAATGGAGTTGTGTGAAGTCATAGAATGGAGTTGTGTGAAATCACAGAATAGAGGTGTGTGAAGTCATAGTATGGACGTGTATGAAGTCACAGATTGAAGGTGTGTAAAGTAATAATGGAGGTGGGTGAAGTTATAGAATGGAGGTGTGTGAAGAAAGAGGGGAGGTGTGTTAAGTCATAGAATGGAGGTGTTTGAAGTCATAGAATGGAGGTGTGTGAAGTCATAGAATGGAGGTGTGTGAAGTCTTAAAATGGAGGTGTGTGAAGTCATAGATTGGAGGTGTGTGAAGTCATAGAATGGAGGTGTGTGAAGTCATAGAATGGAGGTGTGTGAGTCATAGAATTGAAGTGTGTGAAGTCACATAATGGAGGTGTGTGAAGTTCTGGAATGGAGGTGTGTGAAGTCATAGAATGGAGGTTTGTGAAGTCACAGAATTGAGGTGTGTAAAGTCATAGAATGGAGGTGTGTGAAGTCACAGAATGGAGGAGTGTGAAGTCAGAATGGAGGTGTGTGAAGTCATAGAATGGAGGTGTGTGAAGTCATAGAATGGTGGTATGTGAAATCATAGAATGGAGGTGTGTGAAGTTCTAGAATTGAGGTGTGTGAAGTCACAGAATTGAGGTGTGTGAAGTCACAGAATTGAGGTGTGTGAAGTCACAGAATGGAGGTGTGTGAAGTCAGAGAATGGAGGTGTGTGAAGTCATAGAATGGAAGTCTGTGAAGTCACAGAATTGAAGTGTGTGAAGTCACAGAATGGAGGTGTGTGAAGTCACAGAATGGAGGTGTGTGAAGTCATAGAATGGAGGTGTGTGAAGTCCCAGAATGGAGGTGTGTGAAGTCCCAGAATGGAGGTGTGTGAAGTCACAGAATGGAGGTGTGTGGAGCCAAAATGGAGGTGTGTGAATTCATTGAATGGAGGTGTGTGAAGTCAGAGAATGGAGGTGTGGGAGTCATAGAATTCAAATGTGTGAAGTCACATAATGGAGGTGTGTGAAGTCATAGAATGGAGGTGTGTGAAGTCATAGAATGGAGATGTGTGAAGTCACAGAATGGAGGTGTGTGAAGTCAGAATGGAGGTGTGTGAAGTCATAGAATGGACGTATGTGAAGTCACAGAATTCATGTGTGTGAAGTCAGAGAATGGAAGTGTGTGAAGTCATAGAATGGAGGTGTGTGAAGTCAAAAAGGAGGTGTCTGAAGTCAGAGAATATAGGTGTGTGAAGTCACCGAATGGAGGTGTGTGAAGTCATAGAATGGAGGTGTGTGAAAACATAGAATGGAGTTGTGTTAAGTCATAGAATGGAGGTGTGTGAAGTCATAGACTGGAGGTTTGTGAAGTCAGAATGGAGGTGTGTGAAGTCATAGAATGGACGTGTGTAAAGTCACAGAATGGAGGTGTGTGAAGTCAGAGAATGTAGGTGTGTGAAGTCATAGAATGGAGGTGTGCGAACTCAAAAAGGAGGTGTGTGAAGTCAGAATGGAGGTCTGTGAAGTCACAGGATGGAGGTGTGTGAAGTCATAGACTGGAGGTGTGTGAAGTCAGAATGGAGGTGTGTGAAGTCATAGAATGGACGTGTGTGAAGTCACAGAATGGAGGTGTGCGAAGTCAGAGAATGTAGGTGTGTGAAGTCATACAATGGAGGTGTGCGAAGTCAAAAAGGAGGTGTGTGAAGTCAGAATGGAGGTCTGTGAAGTCATAGAATGGAGGTGTGTGAAGTCGTAGAATGGAGGCGTGTGAAGTCAGAATGGAGATGTGTGAAGAGAGAATGGAGGTGTGTGAAGTCATAGAATGGATGTTTTTAAATAAGAATGGAGGTGTGTAAAGTCAGAGAATGGAGGTGTGTGAAGTCACAGAATGGAGGTAAGTGATGTCACAGAATGGAGGTGTGTGAAGTCACAAAATGGAGGTGTGTGAATTCACAGAATGGAGGTGTGTGAAATCACAGAATGGAGGCGTGTGAAGTCACAGAATGAAGATCTGTGAAATCATAGAATGGAGGTGTGGGAAGTCAAAATGGAAGTGTGTGATGACAAAATTGAGGAATGTGAAGTCACAGAAAGGAGGTGTGTGAAGTCAAAATGGTGGTGTGTGAAGTCACAGAATGCAGGTATGTGAAGTCACAGAATGAAGGTGTGTTAACTCAGAATGGCAGTGTGAAGTCACAGAATGGGGTGTGTGAAGTCATGGAATGGAGATGTGTGAAGTCACAGAATGGAGGTGTGTGAACTCACAATGGAGATGAGTGTACTCACAGAATTGAGGTGTGTCAAGTCATAGAATGGAGATGTGTGAAGTCACAGAATGGAGGTGTCTGAAGTCATAGAATGGAGGTGTGTGAAGTCGTAGAATGGAGGTGTGTGAAGTCAGAATGGAGATGTGTGAAGTCATAGAATGGAGGTGTGTGAAGTCAAAATGCAATTGTGTGATGTTACAATTGAGGAATGTGAAGTCACAGAATGGAGGTATGTGAAGTCAAAATGGAGGTGTGTGAATTCACAGAATGGATGTGTGTGAATTCACAGAATGAAGGTGTGTGAAGTCAAAATGGAGGTTTGTGAAGTCACTGAATTTAGGTTTGTGAAGTCATAAATTGGATGTGTGTAGTCATAGAATGGAGGTGTGTGAAGTCACAGAATGTAGGTGTGTGAAGGCATAGAATGGAGGTTTGTGAAGTCACTATGGAGGTGTGTGAAGTCATTGAATGGAGGTGTGTGAAGTCCCAGAATGGGGGTGTGTAAAGTCAGAATGGAGGTGTGCGAAGTCATAGAATGGAGGTGTCTGAAGTCATAAAATGGAGGTGTGTGAAGTCAGAATTGAGGTGTGTGAAGTCATAGAATGGAGGTGTCTGAAGTCATAAAATGAGGTGTGTGAAGTCAAAATGGAGGTGTGTGAAGTCACAGAATGGATGTGTGCGAATTTACAGGATGAAGGTGTGTGAAGTCAAAATGGAGGTTTGTGAGGTCACTGAATTGAGGTGTGTGAAGTCATAGATTGGAGGTGTGTGAAGTCATAGAATGGAGGTGTGTGAAGTCACAGAATGTAGGTGTGTGAAGGCATACAATGGAGGTTTGTGAAGTAACAATGGAGGTTTGTGAAGTCATTGAATGGAGGTGTGTGAAGTCACAGAATGGGGGTGTGTAAAGTCAGAATGGTGCTGTGCGAAGTCATAGAATGGAGGTGTCTGAAGTCATAAAATGGAGTTGTGTGAAGTCAGAATTGAGGTGTGTGGAGTTCTAGAATGGAGGTGTGTTAAGTCATAGAATGGAGGTGTGTGAAGTCACAGAATGGAGTTGTGTGAAGTCATAGAATTGAGGTGTGTGAAGTCACAGAATGGAGGTAGGTGAAGTCATAGAATGGAGGTGTGTGAAGTCACAGAATGGAGGTGTGTGAAGTCAAAAAGGAGGTGTGTGAAGTCAGAATGGAGGCCTGTGAAGTCACAGAGTGCAGGCGTGTGAAGTCAAAGAATGGAGGTGTGTGAAGTCACAGAATAGAGGTGTGTGACGTCATCGATTAGAAGTGTGTAAAGTCATAGAATGGAGGTGTGTGAATTCAGAATGGAGGTGTGTGAAGACATAGAATGGATTTGTGTGAAGTCATAGTATGGAGGTGTGTGATGTCATAGATTGGATGTGTGTAAAGTCATAGAATGGAGGTGTGTGAAGTCACAGAATGGAGGTGTGTTAACTCAGAATGGCGGTGTGTGAAGTCACAGAATGGGGGTGTGTGAAGTCATGGAATGGAGATGTGTGAAGTCACAGAATGGAGGTGTGTGAACTCACAATGGAGATGAGTGTACTCACAGAATTGAGGTGTGTCAAGTCATAGAATGGAGATGTGTGAAGTCACAGAATGGAGGTGTCTGAAGTCATAGAATGGAGGTGTGTGAAGTCGTAGAATGGAGGTGTGTGAAGTCAGAATGGAGATGTGTGAAGTCACAGAATGGACATGTTTGAAGTCATAGAATGTTTGTGTGTGAAGTCATAGAATGGAGGTGTATAAAGTCATAGAATGGACTTGTGTGAAGTCAGATTGCAGGTGTGTGAAGTCATAGAATGGCGGTGTGTGAAGTCATAGAATGGAGGTGTGTGAAGTCATAGAATGGAAGTGTGTGAAGTCATTGAATGGAGGTGTGTGAAGTCAGAGAATGGAGGTGTGTGAGTCATAGAATTGAAGTGTGTGAAGTCTCAGAATGGAGTTGTCGGAAGTCATAGAATGGAGGTGTGTGGAGTCACAGAATTGAGATATGTGAAGTCACAGAATGGAGGTGTGTGAAGTCAGAATGGAGGTGTGTCAAGTCATAGAATGGAGGTGTGTGAAGTCATAGAATGGTGGTATGTGAAATCATAGAATGGAGGTGTGTGAAGTTCTAGAATGGAGGTGTGTGAATTCACAGAATCGAGGTGTGTGAAGTCATAGAATGGAGGTGTGTGAAGTCAAAAAGGAGGTGTGTGAAGTCAGAATGGATGTCTGTGAAGTCATAGAATGGAGGTGTGTGAAGTCACAGATGGACATGTGTTAAGTCATAGAACGGGGGTGTGTGAAGTCATAGAATGGAGGCGAGTGAAGTCAGAATGGAGATGTGTGAAGAGAGAATGGAGGTGTGTGAAGTCATAGAATGGATGTTTTTGAAATAAGAATGGAGGTGTGTAAAGTCAGAGAATGGAGGTGTGTGAAGTCACAGAATGGAGGTAAGTGATGTCACAGAATGGAGGTGTGTGAAGTCACAAAATGGAGGTGTGTGAATTCACAGAATGGAGGTGTGTGAAATCACAGAATGGAGGCGTGTGAAATCACAGAATGAAGATGTGTGAAATCATAGAATGGAGGTGTGGGAAGTCAAAATGGAAGTGTGTGATGACAAAATTGAGGAATGTGAAGTCACAGAAAGTAGGTGTGTGAAGTCAAGATGGAGGTGTGTGAAGGCACAGAATGCAGGTATGTGAAGTCACAGAATGAAGGTGTGTGAAGTCAAAATGGAGGATTGTGAAGTCTCTGAATTGAGGTGTGTGAAGTCAAAGATTGGTGGTGTGTGAAGTCATAGAATGGAGGTGTGTGAAGTCACAGAATGGAGGTGTGTGAAGTCACAATGGAGGTGTGTGAAGTCATAGAATGGAGGTGTGTGAAGTCAGAAAATGGAGGTGTGTAAAGTCAGAATGGAGGTGTGCGAAGTCATAGAGTGGAGGTGTGTGAAGTCAGAATTGTGGTGTGTGAAGTCATAGAATGGAGGTTTGTGAGTCACAGAATGGAGGTGTGTAAAGTCAGAATGGAGGTGTACGAAGTCATAGAATGGAAGTGTGTGAAGTCATAGAATGGAGGTGTGTGAAATCATAGATTGGAGGTGTGTGAAGTCATAGAATGGAGGTGTGTGAAGTCACAGAATGGAGTTTTGTGAAGTCATAGAATGGAGGTGTGTGAAGTCACAGAATAGAGGTGTGTGAAGTCACAGAATTGAGGTGTGTGAAGTCATAGAATGGAGGTGTGTGAAGTCACAGAATTGATGTGTGTGAAGTCACAGAATGGAGGTGTGTGAAGTCATAGAATGGAGGTGTGTGAAGACATAGAATGGAGTTGTGTGAAGTCATAGAATGGAGTTGTGTGAAATCACAGAATAGAGGTGTGTGAAGTCATAGTATGGACGTGTATGAAGTCACAGATTGAAGGTGTGTGAAGTAAGAATGGAGGTGGGTGAAGTTATAGAATGGAGGTGTGTGAAGAAAGAGGGGAGGTGTGTTAAGTCATAGAATGGAGGTGTTTGAAGTCATAGAATGGAGGTGTGTGAAGTCATAGAATGGAGGTGTGTGAAGTCTTAAAATGGAGGTGTGTGAAGTCATAGATTGGAGGTGTGTGAAGTCATAGAATGGAGGTGTGTGAAGTCATAGAATGGAGGTGTGTGAAGTCAAAATGCAATTGTGTGATGTTACAATTGAGGAATGTGAAGTCACAGAATGGAGGTATGTGAAGTCATAATGGAGGTGTGTGAAGTCACAGAATGGATGTGCGTAAATTCACAAATAATTGTGTGTGAAGAAAAAATGGAGGTTTGTGAAGTCAGAATTGAGGTGGGTGAAATCATAGATTGGAGGTGTGTGAAGTCATAGAATGGAGGTGTGTGAAGACATAGAATGGAGTTGTGGGAAGTCATAGAACGGAGTTGTGTGAAGTCACAGAATGGAGGTGTGTGAAGTCATAGTATGGACGTGTATGATGTCACAGATTGAAGGTGTGTGAAGTAAGAATGGAGGTGGGTGAAGACACAGAATGATGGTGTGTGAAGTCACAGAATGGAGGTGTGTGAAGTCATAGAATGGAGGCGTGTGAAGTCAGAATGGAGATGTGTGAAGAGAGAATGGAGGTGTGTGAAGTCATAGAATGGATGTCTTTGGAATAAGAATGGAGGTGTGTAAAGTCAGAGAATGGAGGTGTGTGAAGTCACAGAATGGAGGTAAGTGATGTCACAGAATGGAGGTGTGTGAAGTCACAAAATGGAGGTGTGTGAATTCACAGAATGGAGGTGTGTGAAATCACAGAATGGAGGCGTGTGAAATCACAGAATGAAGATGTGTGAAATCATAGATTGGAGGTGTGGGAAGTCAAAATGGAAGTGTGTGATGACAAAATTGAGGAATGTGAAGTCACAGAAAGTAGGTGTGTGAAGTCAAGATGGAGATGTGTGAAGTCACAGAATGGAGGTGTGTGAAGTCAGAGAATGTAGGTGTGTGAAGTCATAGAATGGAGGTGTGCGAACTCAAAAAGGAGGTGTGTGAAGTCAGAATGGAGGTCTGTGAAGTCACAGGATGGAGGTGTGTGAAGTCATAGACTGGAGGTGTGTGAAGTCAGAATGGAGGTGTGTGAAGTCATAGAATGGACGTGTGTGAAGTCACAGAATGGAGGTGTGCGAAGTCAGAGAATGTAGGTGTGTGAAGTCATACAATGGAGGTGTGCGAAGTCAAAAAGGAGGTGTGTGAAGTCAGAATGGAGGTCTGTGAAGTCATAGAATGGAGGTGTGTGAAGTCGTAGAATGGAGGCGTGTGAAGTCAGAATGGAGATGTGTGAAGAGAGAATGGAGGTGTGTGAAGTCATAGAATGGATGTTTTTAAATAAGAATGGAGGTGTGTAAAGTCAGAGAATGGAGGTGTGTGAAGTCACAGAATGGAGGTAAGTGATGTCACAGAATGGAGGTGTGTGAAGTCACAAAATGGAGGTGTGTGAATTCACAGAATGGAGGTGTGTGAAATCACAGAATGGAGGCGTGTGAAGTCACAGAATGAAGATCTGTGAAATCATAGAATGGAGGTGTGGGAAGTCAAAATGGAAGTGTGTGATGACAAAATTGAGGAATGTGAAGTCACAGAAAGGAGGTGTGTGAAGTCAAAATGGTGGTGTGTGAAGTCACAGAATGCAGGTATGTGAAGTCACAGAATGAAGGTGTGTTAACTCAGAATGGCAGTGTGAAGTCACAGAATGGGGTGTGTGAAGTCATGGAATGGAGATGTGTGAAGTCACAGAATGGAGGTGTGTGAACTCACAATGGAGATGAGTGTACTCACAGAATTGAGGTGTGTCAAGTCATAGAATGGAGATGTGTGAAGTCACAGAATGGAGGTGTCTGAAGTCATAGAATGGAGGTGTGTGAAGTCGTAGAATGGAGGTGTGTGAAGTCAGAATGGAGATGTGTGAAGTCATAGAATGGAGGTGTGTGAAGTCAAAATGCAATTGTGTGATGTTACAATTGAGGAATGTGAAGTCACAGAATGGAGGTATGTGAAGTCAAAATGGAGGTGTGTGAATTCACAGAATGGATGTGTGTGAATTCACAGAATGAAGGTGTGTGAAGTCAAAATGGAGGTTTGTGAAGTCACTGAATTTAGGTTTGTGAAGTCATAAATTGGATGTGTGTAGTCATAGAATGGAGGTGTGTGAAGTCACAGAATGTAGGTGTGTGAAGGCATAGAATGGAGGTTTGTGAAGTCACTATGGAGGTGTGTGAAGTCATTGAATGGAGGTGTGTGAAGTCCCAGAATGGGGGTGTGTAAAGTCAGAATGGAGGTGTGCGAAGTCATAGAATGGAGGTGTCTGAAGTCATAAAATGGAGGTGTGTGAAGTCAGAATTGAGGTGTGTGAAGTCATAGAATGGAGGTGTCTGAAGTCATAAAATGAGGTGTGTGAAGTCAAAATGGAGGTGTGTGAAGTCACAGAATGGATGTGTGCGAATTTACAGGATGAAGGTGTGTGAAGTCAAAATGGAGGTTTGTGAGGTCACTGAATTGAGGTGTGTGAAGTCATAGATTGGAGGTGTGTGAAGTCATAGAATGGAGGTGTGTGAAGTCACAGAATGTAGGTGTGTGAAGGCATACAATGGAGGTTTGTGAAGTAACAATGGAGGTTTGTGAAGTCATTGAATGGAGGTGTGTGAAGTCACAGAATGGGGGTGTGTAAAGTCAGAATGGTGCTGTGCGAAGTCATAGAATGGAGGTGTCTGAAGTCATAAAATGGAGTTGTGTGAAGTCAGAATTGAGGTGTGTGGAGTTCTAGAATGGAGGTGTGTTAAGTCATAGAATGGAGGTGTGTGAAGTCACAGAATGGAGTTGTGTGAAGTCATAGAATTGAGGTGTGTGAAGTCACAGAATGGAGGTAGGTGAAGTCATAGAATGGAGGTGTGTGAAGTCACAGAATGGAGGTGTGTGAAGTCAAAAAGGAGGTGTGTGAAGTCAGAATGGAGGCCTGTGAAGTCACAGAGTGCAGGCGTGTGAAGTCAAAGAATGGAGGTGTGTGAAGTCACAGAATAGAGGTGTGTGACGTCATCGATTAGAAGTGTGTAAAGTCATAGAATGGAGGTGTGTGAATTCAGAATGGAGGTGTGTGAAGACATAGAATGGATTTGTGTGAAGTCATAGTATGGAGGTGTGTGATGTCATAGATTGGATGTGTGTAAAGTCATAGAATGGAGGTGTGTGAAGTCACAGAATGGAGGTGTGTTAACTCAGAATGGCGGTGTGTGAAGTCACAGAATGGGGGTGTGTGAAGTCATGGAATGGAGATGTGTGAAGTCACAGAATGGAGGTGTGTGAACTCACAATGGAGATGAGTGTACTCACAGAATTGAGGTGTGTCAAGTCATAGAATGGAGATGTGTGAAGTCACAGAATGGAGGTGTCTGAAGTCATAGAATGGAGGTGTGTGAAGTCGTAGAATGGAGGTGTGTGAAGTCAGAATGGAGATGTGTGAAGTCACAGAATGGACATGTTTGAAGTCATAGAATGTTTGTGTGTGAAGTCATAGAATGGAGGTGTATAAAGTCATAGAATGGACTTGTGTGAAGTCAGATTGCAGGTGTGTGAAGTCATAGAATGGCGGTGTGTGAAGTCATAGAATGGAGGTGTGTGAAGTCATAGAATGGAAGTGTGTGAAGTCATTGAATGGAGGTGTGTGAAGTCAGAGAATGGAGGTGTGTGAGTCATAGAATTGAAGTGTGTGAAGTCTCAGAATGGAGTTGTCGGAAGTCATAGAATGGAGGTGTGTGGAGTCACAGAATTGAGATATGTGAAGTCACAGAATGGAGGTGTGTGAAGTCAGAATGGAGGTGTGTCAAGTCATAGAATGGAGGTGTGTGAAGTCATAGAATGGTGGTATGTGAAATCATAGAATGGAGGTGTGTGAAGTTCTAGAATGGAGGTGTGTGAATTCACAGAATCGAGGTGTGTGAAGTCATAGAATGGAGGTGTGTGAAGTCAAAAAGGAGGTGTGTGAAGTCAGAATGGATGTCTGTGAAGTCATAGAATGGAGGTGTGTGAAGTCACAGATGGACATGTGTTAAGTCATAGAACGGGGGTGTGTGAAGTCATAGAATGGAGGCGAGTGAAGTCAGAATGGAGATGTGTGAAGAGAGAATGGAGGTGTGTGAAGTCATAGAATGGATGTTTTTGAAATAAGAATGGAGGTGTGTAAAGTCAGAGAATGGAGGTGTGTGAAGTCACAGAATGGAGGTAAGTGATGTCACAGAATGGAGGTGTGTGAAGTCACAAAATGGAGGTGTGTGAATTCACAGAATGGAGGTGTGTGAAATCACAGAATGGAGGCGTGTGAAATCACAGAATGAAGATGTGTGAAATCATAGAATGGAGGTGTGGGAAGTCAAAATGGAAGTGTGTGATGACAAAATTGAGGAATGTGAAGTCACAGAAAGTAGGTGTGTGAAGTCAAGATGGAGGTGTGTGAAGGCACAGAATGCAGGTATGTGAAGTCACAGAATGAAGGTGTGTGAAGTCAAAATGGAGGATTGTGAAGTCTCTGAATTGAGGTGTGTGAAGTCAAAGATTGGTGGTGTGTGAAGTCATAGAATGGAGGTGTGTGAAGTCACAGAATGGAGGTGTGTGAAGTCACAATGGAGGTGTGTGAAGTCATAGAATGGAGGTGTGTGAAGTCAGAAAATGGAGGTGTGTAAAGTCAGAATGGAGGTGTGCGAAGTCATAGAGTGGAGGTGTGTGAAGTCAGAATTGTGGTGTGTGAAGTCATAGAATGGAGGTTTGTGAGTCACAGAATGGAGGTGTGTAAAGTCAGAATGGAGGTGTACGAAGTCATAGAATGGAAGTGTGTGAAGTCATAGAATGGAGGTGTGTGAAATCATAGATTGGAGGTGTGTGAAGTCATAGAATGGAGGTGTGTGAAGTCACAGAATGGAGTTTTGTGAAGTCATAGAATGGAGGTGTGTGAAGTCACAGAATAGAGGTGTGTGAAGTCACAGAATTGAGGTGTGTGAAGTCATAGAATGGAGGTGTGTGAAGTCACAGAATTGATGTGTGTGAAGTCACAGAATGGAGGTGTGTGAAGTCATAGAATGGAGGTGTGTGAAGACATAGAATGGAGTTGTGTGAAGTCATAGAATGGAGTTGTGTGAAATCACAGAATAGAGGTGTGTGAAGTCATAGTATGGACGTGTATGAAGTCACAGATTGAAGGTGTGTGAAGTAAGAATGGAGGTGGGTGAAGTTATAGAATGGAGGTGTGTGAAGAAAGAGGGGAGGTGTGTTAAGTCATAGAATGGAGGTGTTTGAAGTCATAGAATGGAGGTGTGTGAAGTCATAGAATGGAGGTGTGTGAAGTCTTAAAATGGAGGTGTGTGAAGTCATAGATTGGAGGTGTGTGAAGTCATAGAATGGAGGTGTGTGAAGTCATAGAATGGAGGTGTGTGAAGTCAAAATGCAATTGTGTGATGTTACAATTGAGGAATGTGAAGTCACAGAATGGAGGTATGTGAAGTCATAATGGAGGTGTGTGAAGTCACAGAATGGATGTGCGTAAATTCACAAATAATTGTGTGTGAAGAAAAAATGGAGGTTTGTGAAGTCAGAATTGAGGTGGGTGAAATCATAGATTGGAGGTGTGTGAAGTCATAGAATGGAGGTGTGTGAAGACATAGAATGGAGTTGTGGGAAGTCATAGAACGGAGTTGTGTGAAGTCACAGAATGGAGGTGTGTGAAGTCATAGTATGGACGTGTATGATGTCACAGATTGAAGGTGTGTGAAGTAAGAATGGAGGTGGGTGAAGACACAGAATGATGGTGTGTGAAGTCACAGAATGGAGGTGTGTGAAGTCATAGAATGGAGGCGTGTGAAGTCAGAATGGAGATGTGTGAAGAGAGAATGGAGGTGTGTGAAGTCATAGAATGGATGTCTTTGGAATAAGAATGGAGGTGTGTAAAGTCAGAGAATGGAGGTGTGTGAAGTCACAGAATGGAGGTAAGTGATGTCACAGAATGGAGGTGTGTGAAGTCACAAAATGGAGGTGTGTGAATTCACAGAATGGAGGTGTGTGAAATCACAGAATGGAGGCGTGTGAAATCACAGAATGAAGATGTGTGAAATCATAGATTGGAGGTGTGGGAAGTCAAAATGGAAGTGTGTGATGACAAAATTGAGGAATGTGAAGTCACAGAAAGTAGGTGTGTGAAGTCAAGATGGAGATGTGTGAAGTCACAGAATGCAGGTATGTGAAGTCACAGAATGAAGGTGTGTGAAGTCAAAATGGAGGATTGTGAAGTCTCTGAATTGAGGTGTGTGAAGTCAAAGATTGGTGGTGTGTGAAGTCATAGAATGGAGGTGTGTGAAGTCACAGAATGGAGGTGTGTGAAGTCACAATGGAGGTGTGTGAAGTCATAGAATGGAGGTGTGTGAAGTCAGAAAATGGAGGTGTGTAAAGTCAGAATGGAGGTGTGCGAAGTCATAGAGTGGAGGTGTGTGAAGTCAGAATTGTGGTGTGTGAAGTCATAGAATGGGGGTTTGTGAGTCATAGAATGGAGGTGTGTAAAGTCAGAATGGAGGTGTACGAAGTCATAGAATGGAAGTGTGTGAAGTCATAGAATGGAGGTGTGTGAAATCATAGATTGGAGGTGTGTGAAGTCATAGAATGGAGGTGTGTGAAGTCACAGAATGGAGGTAGGTGAAGTCATAGAATGGAGGTGTGTGAAGTCACAGAATGGAGGTGTGTGAAGTCAAAAAGGAGGTGTGTGAAGTCAGAATGGAGGCCTGTGAAGTCACAGAGTGCAGGCGTGTGAAGTCAAAGAATGGAGGTGTGTGAAGTCACAGAATAGAGGTGTGTGACGTCATCGATTAGAAGTGTGTAAAGTCATAGAATGGAGGTGTGTGAATTCAGAATGGAGGTGTGTGAAGACATAGAATGGATTTGTGTGAAGTCATAGTATGGAGGTGTGTGATGTCATAGATTGGATGTGTGTAAAGTCATAGAATGGAGGTGTGTGAAGTCACAGAATGGAGGTGTGTTAACTCAGAATGGCGGTGTGTGAAGTCACAGAATGGGGGTGTGTGAAGTCATGGAATGGAGATGTGTGAAGTCACAGAATGGAGGTGTGTGAACTCACAATGGAGATGAGTGTACTCACAGAATTGAGGTGTGTCAAGTCATAGAATGGAGATGTGTGAAGTCACAGAATGGAGGTGTCTGAAGTCATAGAATGGAGGTGTGTGAAGTCGTAGAATGGAGGTGTGTGAAGTCAGAATGGAGATGTGTGAAGTCACAGAATGGACATGTTTGAAGTCATAGAATGTTTGTGTGTGAAGTCATAGAATGGAGGTGTATAAAGTCATAGAATGGACTTGTGTGAAGTCAGATTGCAGGTGTGTGAAGTCATAGAATGGCGGTGTGTGAAGTCATAGAATGGAGGTGTGTGAAGTCATAGAATGGAAGTGTGTGAAGTCATTGAATGGAGGTGTGTGAAGTCAGAGAATGGAGGTGTGTGAGTCATAGAATTGAAGTGTGTGAAGTCTCAGAATGGAGTTGTCGGAAGTCATAGAATGGAGGTGTGTGGAGTCACAGAATTGAGATATGTGAAGTCACAGAATGGAGGTGTGTGAAGTCAGAATGGAGGTGTGTCAAGTCATAGAATGGAGGTGTGTGAAGTCATAGAATGGTGGTATGTGAAATCATAGAATGGAGGTGTGTGAAGTTCTAGAATGGAGGTGTGTGAATTCACAGAATCGAGGTGTGTGAAGTCATAGAATGGAGGTGTGTGAAGTCAAAAAGGAGGTGTGTGAAGTCAGAATGGATGTCTGTGAAGTCATAGAATGGAGGTGTGTGAAGTCACAGATGGACATGTGTTAAGTCATAGAACGGGGGTGTGTGAAGTCATAGAATGGAGGCGAGTGAAGTCAGAATGGAGATGTGTGAAGAGAGAATGGAGGTGTGTGAAGTCATAGAATGGATGTTTTTGAAATAAGAATGGAGGTGTGTAAAGTCAGAGAATGGAGGTGTGTGAAGTCACAGAATGGAGGTAAGTGATGTCACAGAATGGAGGTGTGTGAAGTCACAAAATGGAGGTGTGTGAATTCACAGAATGGAGGTGTGTGAAATCACAGAATGGAGGCGTGTGAAATCACAGAATGAAGATGTGTGAAATCATAGAATGGAGGTGTGGGAAGTCAAAATGGAAGTGTGTGATGACAAAATTGAGGAATGTGAAGTCACAGAAAGTAGGTGTGTGAAGTCAAGATGGAGGTGTGTGAAGGCACAGAATGCAGGTATGTGAAGTCACAGAATGAAGGTGTGTGAAGTCAAAATGGAGGATTGTGAAGTCTCTGAATTGAGGTGTGTGAAGTCAAAGATTGGTGGTGTGTGAAGTCATAGAATGGAGGTGTGTGAAGTCACAGAATGGAGGTGTGTGAAGTCACAATGGAGGTGTGTGAAGTCATAGAATGGAGGTGTGTGAAGTCAGAAAATGGAGGTGTGTAAAGTCAGAATGGAGGTGTGCGAAGTCATAGAGTGGAGGTGTGTGAAGTCAGAATTGTGGTGTGTGAAGTCATAGAATGGAGGTTTGTGAGTCACAGAATGGAGGTGTGTAAAGTCAGAATGGAGGTGTACGAAGTCATAGAATGGAAGTGTGTGAAGTCATAGAATGGAGGTGTGTGAAATCATAGATTGGAGGTGTGTGAAGTCATAGAATGGAGGTGTGTGAAGTCACAGAATGGAGTTTTGTGAAGTCATAGAATGGAGGTGTGTGAAGTCACAGAATAGAGGTGTGTGAAGTCACAGAATTGAGGTGTGTGAAGTCATAGAATGGAGGTGTGTGAAGTCACAGAATTGATGTGTGTGAAGTCACAGAATGGAGGTGTGTGAAGTCATAGAATGGAGGTGTGTGAAGACATAGAATGGAGTTGTGTGAAGTCATAGAATGGAGTTGTGTGAAATCACAGAATAGAGGTGTGTGAAGTCATAGTATGGACGTGTATGAAGTCACAGATTGAAGGTGTGTGAAGTAAGAATGGAGGTGGGTGAAGTTATAGAATGGAGGTGTGTGAAGAAAGAGGGGAGGTGTGTTAAGTCATAGAATGGAGGTGTTTGAAGTCATAGAATGGAGGTGTGTGAAGTCATAGAATGGAGGTGTGTGAAGTCTTAAAATGGAGGTGTGTGAAGTCATAGATTGGAGGTGTGTGAAGTCATAGAATGGAGGTGTGTGAAGTCATAGAATGGAGGTGTGTGAAGTCAAAATGCAATTGTGTGATGTTACAATTGAGGAATGTGAAGTCACAGAATGGAGGTATGTGAAGTCATAATGGAGGTGTGTGAAGTCACAGAATGGATGTGCGTAAATTCACAAAATAATGGTGTGTGAAGAAAAAATGGAGGTTTGTGAAGTCAGAATTGAGGTGGGTGAAATCATAGATTGGAGGTGTGTGAAGTCATAGAATGGAGGTGTGTGAAGACATAGAATGGAGTTGTGGGAAGTCATAGAACGGAGTTGTGTGAAGTCACAGAATGGAGGTGTGTGAAGTCATAGTATGGACGTGTATGATGTCACAGATTGAAGGTGTGTGAAGTAAGAATGGAGGTGGGTGAAGACACAGAATGATGGTGTGTGAAGTCACAGAATGGAGGTGTGTGAAGTCATAGAATGGAGGCGTGTGAAGTCAGAATGGAGATGTGTGAAGAGAGAATGGAGGTGTGTGAAGTCATAGAATGGATGTCTTTGGAATAAGAATGGAGGTGTGTAAAGTCAGAGAATGGAGGTGTGTGAAGTCACAGAATGGAGGTAAGTGATGTCACAGAATGGAGGTGTGTGAAGTCACAAAATGGAGGTGTGTGAATTCACAGAATGGAGGTGTGTGAAATCACAGAATGGAGGCGTGTGAAATCACAGAATGAAGATGTGTGAAATCATAGATTGGAGGTGTGGGAAGTCAAAATGGAAGTGTGTGATGACAAAATTGAGGAATGTGAAGTCACAGAAAGTAGGTGTGTGAAGTCAAGATGGAGATGTGTGAAGTCACAGAATGCAGGTATGTGAAGTCACAGAATGAAGGTGTGTGAAGTCAAAATGGAGGATTGTGAAGTCTCTGAATTGAGGTGTGTGAAGTCAAAGATTGGTGGTGTGTGAAGTCATAGAATGGAGGTGTGTGAAGTCACAGAATGGAGGTGTGTGAAGTCACAATGGAGGTGTGTGAAGTCATAGAATGGAGGTGTGTGAAGTCAGAAAATGGAGGTGTGTAAAGTCAGAATGGAGGTGTGCGAAGTCATAGAGTGGAGGTGTGTGAAGTCAGAATTGTGGTGTGTGAAGTCATAGAATGGAGGTTTGTGAGTCATAGAATGGAGGTGTGTAAAGTCAGAATGGAGGTGTACGAAGTCATAGAATGGAAGTGTGTGAAGTCATAGAATGGAGGTGTGTGAAATCATAGATTGGAGGTGTGTGAAGTCATAGAATGGAGGTGTGTGAAGTCACAGAATGGAGGTAGGTGAAGTCATAGAATGGAGGTGTGTGAAGTCACAGAATGGAGGTGTGTGAAGTCAAAAAGGAGGTGTGTGAAGTCAGAATGGAGGCCTGTGAAGTCACAGAGTGCAGGCGTGTGAAGTCAAAGAATGGAGGTGTGTGAAGTCACAGAATAGAGGTGTGTGACGTCATCGATTAGAAGTGTGTAAAGTCATAGAATGGAGGTGTGTGAATTCAGAATGGAGGTGTGTGAAGACATAGAATGGATTTGTGTGAAGTCATAGTATGGAGGTGTGTGATGTCATAGATTGGATGTGTGTAAAGTCATAGAATGGAGGTGTGTGAAGTCACAGAATGGAGGTGTGTTAACTCAGAATGGCGGTGTGTGAAGTCACAGAATGGGGGTGTGTGAAGTCATGGAATGGAGATGTGTGAAGTCACAGAATGGAGGTGTGTGAACTCACAATGGAGATGAGTGTACTCACAGAATTGAGGTGTGTCAAGTCATAGAATGGAGATGTGTGAAGTCACAGAATGGAGGTGTCTGAAGTCATAGAATGGAGGTGTGTGAAGTCGTAGAATGGAGGTGTGTGAAGTCAGAATGGAGATGTGTGAAGTCACAGAATGGACATGTTTGAAGTCATAGAATGTTTGTGTGTGAAGTCATAGAATGGAGGTGTATAAAGTCATAGAATGGACTTGTGTGAAGTCAGATTGCAGGTGTGTGAAGTCATAGAATGGCGGTGTGTGAAGTCATAGAATGGAGGTGTGTGAAGTCATAGAATGGAAGTGTGTGAAGTCATTGAATGGAGGTGTGTGAAGTCAGAGAATGGAGGTGTGTGAGTCATAGAATTGAAGTGTGTGAAGTCTCAGAATGGAGTTGTCGGAAGTCATAGAATGGAGGTGTGTGGAGTCACAGAATTGAGATATGTGAAGTCACAGAATGGAGGTGTGTGAAGTCAGAATGGAGGTGTGTCAAGTCATAGAATGGAGGTGTGTGAAGTCATAGAATGGTGGTATGTGAAATCATAGAATGGAGGTGTGTGAAGTTCTAGAATGGAGGTGTGTGAATTCACAGAATCGAGGTGTGTGAAGTCATAGAATGGAGGTGTGTGAAGTCAAAAAGGAGGTGTGTGAAGTCAGAATGGATGTCTGTGAAGTCATAGAATGGAGGTGTGTGAAGTCACAGATGGACATGTGTTAAGTCATAGAACGGGGGTGTGTGAAGTCATAGAATGGAGGCGAGTGAAGTCAGAATGGAGATGTGTGAAGAGAGAATGGAGGTGTGTGAAGTCATAGAATGGATGTTTTTGAAATAAGAATGGAGGTGTGTAAAGTCAGAGAATGGAGGTGTGTGAAGTCACAGAATGGAGGTAAGTGATGTCACAGAATGGAGGTGTGTGAAGTCACAAAATGGAGGTGTGTGAATTCACAGAATGGAGGTGTGTGAAATCACAGAATGGAGGCGTGTGAAATCACAGAATGAAGATGTGTGAAATCATAGAATGGAGGTGTGGGAAGTCAAAATGGAAGTGTGTGATGACAAAATTGAGGAATGTGAAGTCACAGAAAGTAGGTGTGTGAAGTCAAGATGGAGGTGTGTGAAGGCACAGAATGCAGGTATGTGAAGTCACAGAATGAAGGTGTGTGAAGTCAAAATGGAGGATTGTGAAGTCTCTGAATTGAGGTGTGTGAAGTCAAAGATTGGTGGTGTGTGAAGTCATAGAATGGAGGTGTGTGAAGTCACAGAATGGAGGTGTGTGAAGTCACAATGGAGGTGTGTGAAGTCATAGAATGGAGGTGTGTGAAGTCAGAAAATGGAGGTGTGTAAAGTCAGAATGGAGGTGTGCGAAGTCATAGAGTGGAGGTGTGTGAAGTCAGAATTGTGGTGTGTGAAGTCATAGAATGGAGGTTTGTGAGTCACAGAATGGAGGTGTGTAAAGTCAGAATGGAGGTGTACGAAGTCATAGAATGGAAGTGTGTGAAGTCATAGAATGGAGGTGTGTGAAATCATAGATTGGAGGTGTGTGAAGTCATAGAATGGAGGTGTGTGAAGTCACAGAATGGAGGTGTGTGAAGTCAAAAAGGAGGTGTGTGAAGTCAGAATGGAGGCCTGTGAAGTCACAGAGTGCAGGCGTGTGAAGTCAAAGAATGGAGGTGTGTGAAGTCACAGAATAGAGGTGTGTGACGTCATCGATTAGAAGTGTGTAAAGTCATAGAATGGAGGTGTGTGAATTCAGAATGGAGGTGTGTGAAGACATAGAATGGATTTGTGTGAAGTCATAGTATGGAGGTGTGTGATGTCATAGATTGGATGTGTGTAAAGTCATAGAATGGAGGTGTGTGAAGTCACAGAATGGAGGTGTGTTAACTCAGAATGGCGGTGTGTGAAGTCACAGAATGGGGGTGTGTGAAGTCATGGAATGGAGATGTGTGAAGTCACAGAATGGAGGTGTGTGAACTCACAATGGAGATGAGTGTACTCACAGAATTGAGGTGTGTCAAGTCATAGAATGGAGATGTGTGAAGTCACAGAATGGAGGTGTCTGAAGTCATAGAATGGAGGTGTGTGAAGTCGTAGAATGGAGGTGTGTGAAGTCAGAATGGAGATGTGTGAAGTCACAGAATGGACATGTTTGAAGTCATAGAATGTTTGTGTGTGAAGTCATAGAATGGAGGTGTATAAAGTCATAGAATGGACTTGTGTGAAGTCAGATTGCAGGTGTGTGAAGTCATAGAATGGCGGTGTGTGAAGTCATAGAATGGAGGTGTGTGAAGTCATAGAATGGAAGTGTGTGAAGTCATTGAATGGAGGTGTGTGAAGTCAGAGAATGGAGGTGTGTGAGTCATAGAATTGAAGTGTGTGAAGTCTCAGAATGGAGTTGTCGGAAGTCATAGAATGGAGGTGTGTGGAGTCACAGAATTGAGATATGTGAAGTCACAGAATGGAGGTGTGTGAAGTCAGAATGGAGGTGTGTCAAGTCATAGAATGGAGGTGTGTGAAGTCATAGAATGGTGGTATGTGAAATCATAGAATGGAGGTGTGTGAAGTTCTAGAATGGAGGTGTGTGAATTCACAGAATCGAGGTGTGTGAAGTCATAGAATGGAGGTGTGTGAAGTCAAAAAGGAGGTGTGTGAAGTCAGAATGGATGTCTGTGAAGTCATAGAATGGAGGTGTGTGAAGTCACAGATGGACATGTGTTAAGTCATAGAACGGGGGTGTGTGAAGTCATAGAATGGAGGCGAGTGAAGTCAGAATGGAGATGTGTGAAGAGAGAATGGAGGTGTGTGAAGTCATAGAATGGATGTTTTTGAAATAAGAATGGAGGTGTGTAAAGTCAGAGAATGGAGGTGTGTGAAGTCACAGAATGGAGGTAAGTGATGTCACAGAATGGAGGTGTGTGAAGTCACAAAATGGAGGTGTGTGAATTCACAGAATGGAGGTGTGTGAAATCACAGAATGGAGGCGTGTGAAATCACAGAATGAAGATGTGTGAAATCATAGAATGGAGGTGTGGGAAGTCAAAATGGAAGTGTGTGATGACAAAATTGAGGAATGTGAAGTCACAGAAAGTAGGTGTGTGAAGTCAAGATGGAGGTGTGTGAAGGCACAGAATGCAGGTATGTGAAGTCACAGAATGAAGGTGTGTGAAGTCAAAATGGAGGATTGTGAAGTCTCTGAATTGAGGTGTGTGAAGTCAAAGATTGGTGGTGTGTGAAGTCATAGAATGGAGGTGTGTGAAGTCACAGAATGGAGGTGTGTGAAGTCACAATGGAGGTGTGTGAAGTCATAGAATGGAGGTGTGTGAAGTCAGAAAATGGAGGTGTGTAAAGTCAGAATGGAGGTGTGCGAAGTCATAGAGTGGAGGTGTGTGAAGTCAGAATTGTGGTGTGTGAAGTCATAGAATGGAGGTTTGTGAGTCACAGAATGGAGGTGTGTAAAGTCAGAATGGAGGTGTACGAAGTCATAGAATGGAAGTGTGTGAAGTCATAGAATGGAGGTGTGTGAAATCATAGATTGGAGGTGTGTGAAGTCATAGAATGGAGGTGTGTGAAGTCACAGAATGGAGTTTTGTGAAGTCATAGAATGGAGGTGTGTGAAGTCACAGAATAGAGATGTGTGAAGTCACAGAATTGAGGTGTGTGAAGTCATAGAATGGAGGTGTGTGAAGTCACAGAATTGATGTGTGTGAAGTCACAGAATGGAGGTGTGTGAAGTCATAGAATGGAGGTGTGTGAAGACATAGAATGGAGTTGTGTGAAGTCATAGAATGGAGTTGTGTGAAATCACAGAATAGAGGTGTGTGAAGTCATAGTATGGACGTGTATGAAGTCACAGATTGAAGGTGTGTGAAGTAAGAATGGAGGTGGGTGAAGTTATAGAATGGAGGTGTGTGAAGAAAGAGGGGAGGTGTGTTAAGTCATAGAATGGAGGTGTTTGAAGTCATAGAATGGAGGTGTGTGAAGTCATAGAATGGAGGTGTGTGAAGTCTTAAAATGGAGGTGTGTGAAGTCATAGATTGGAGGTGTGTGAAGTCATAGAATGGAGGTGTGTGAAGTCATAGAATGGAGGTGTGTGAAGTCAAAATGCAATTGTGTGATGTTACAATTGAGGAATGTGAAGTCACAGAATGGAGGTATGTGAAGTCATAATGGAGGTGTGTGAAGTCACAGAATGGATGTGCGTAAATTCACAAAATAATGGTGTGTGAAGAAAAAATGGAGGTTTGTGAAGTCAGAATTGAGGTGGGTGAAATCATAGATTGGAGGTGTGTGAAGTCATAGAATGGAGGTGTGTGAAGACATAGAATGGAGTTGTGGGAAGTCATAGAACGGAGTTGTGTGAAGTCACAGAATGGAGGTGTGTGAAGTCATAGTATGGACGTGTATGATGTCACAGATTGAAGGTGTGTGAAGTAAGAATGGAGGTGGGTGAAGACACAGAATGATGGTGTGTGAAGTCACAGAATGGAGGTGTGTGAAGTCATAGAATGGAGGCGTGTGAAGTCAGAATGGAGATGTGTGAAGAGAGAATGGAGGTGTGTGAAGTCATAGAATGGATGTCTTTGGAATAAGAATGGAGGTGTGTAAAGTCAGAGAATGGAGGTGTGTGAAGTCACAGAATGGAGGTAAGTGATGTCACAGAATGGAGGTGTGTGAAGTCACAAAATGGAGGTGTGTGAATTCACAGAATGGAGGTGTGTGAAATCACAGAATGGAGGCGTGTGAAATCACAGAATGAAGATGTGTGAAATCATAGATTGGAGGTGTGGGAAGTCAAAATGGAAGTGTGTGATGACAAAATTGAGGAATGTGAAGTCACAGAAAGTAGGTGTGTGAAGTCAAGATGGAGATGTGTGAAGTCACAGAATGCAGGTATGTGAAGTCACAGAATGAAGGTGTGTGAAGTCAAAATGGAGGATTGTGAAGTCTCTGAATTGAGGTGTGTGAAGTCAAAGATTGGTGGTGTGTGAAGTCATAGAATGGAGGTGTGTGAAGTCACAGAATGGAGGTGTGTGAAGTCACAATGGAGGTGTGTGAAGTCATAGAATGGAGGTGTGTGAAGTCAGAAAATGGAGGTGTGTAAAGTCAGAATGGAGGTGTGCGAAGTCATAGAGTGGAGGTGTGTGAAGTCAGAATTGTGGTGTGTGAAGTCATAGAATGGAGGTTTGTGAGTCATAGAATGGAGGTGTGTAAAGTCAGAATGGAGGTGTACGAAGTCATAGAATGGAAGTGTGTGAAGTCATAGAATGGAGGTGTGTGAAATCATAGATTGGAGGTGTGTGAAGTCATAGAATGGAGGTGTGTGAAGTCACAGAATGGAGTTTTGTGAAGTCATAGAATGGAGGTGTGTGAAGTCACAGAATAGAGGTGTGTGAAGTCACAGAATTGAGGTGTGTGAAGTCATAGAATGGAGGTGTGTGAAGTCACAGAATTGATGTGTGTGAAGTCACAGAATGGAGGTGTGTGAAGTCATAGAATGAAGGTGTGTGAAGACATAGAATGGAGTTGTGTGAAGTCATAGAATGGAGTTGTGTGAAATCACAGAATAGAGGTGTGTGAAGTCATAGTATGGACGTGTATGAAGTCACAGATTGAAGGTGTGTGAAGTAAGAATGGAGGTGGGTGAAGTTATAGAATGGAGGTGTGTGAAGAAAGAGGGGAGGTGTGTTAAGTCATAGAATGGAGGTGTTTGAAGTCATAGAATGGAGGTGTGTGAAGTCATAGAATGGAGGTGTGTGAAGTCTTAAAATGGAGGTGTGTGATGTCATAGATTGGAGGTGTGTGAAGTCATAGAATGGAGGTGTGTGAAGTCATAGAATGGAGGTGTGTCAAGTCAAAATGCTATTGTGTGATGTTACAATTGAGGAATGTGAAGTCACAGAATGGAGGTATGTGAAGTCATAATGGAGGTGTGTGAAGTCACAGAACGGATGTGCGTAAATTCACAAAATAATGGTGTGTGAAGAAAAAATGGAGGTTTGTGAAGTCAGAATTGAGGTGTGTGAAATCATAGATTGGAGGTGTGTGAAGTCATAGAATGGAGGTGTGTGAAGACATAGAATGGAGTTGTGGGAAGTCATAGAATAGAGTTGTGTGAAGTCACAGAATGGAGGTGTGTGAAGTCATCGTATGGACGTGTATGATGTCACAGATTGAAGGTGTGTGAAGTAAGAATGGAGGTGGGTGAAGACACAGAATGATGGTGTGTGAAGTCAGAGAATGGAGGTGTGTGAAGTCATAGAATGGAGGCGTGTGAAGTCAGAATGGAGATTTGTGAAGACAGAATGGAGGTCTGTGAAGTCATAGAATGAATGTTTTTGAAGTAAGAATGGAGGTGTGTAAAATGATAGAATGGAGGTGTGTGAAGTCACAGAATAGAGGTGTGTGAAGTCACAGAATGGAGTTTTGTGAAGGCATAGAATGGAGGTGTGTGAAGTCACAGAATTGAGGTGTGTGAAGTCACAGAATTGAGATGTGTGAATTCACAGAAGGGAGGTGTGTGAAGTCACAGAATGGAGGTGTGTGAAGTCATAGAATTGAAGTCTGTGAAGTCACAGAATTGAGGTGTGTGAAGTCACAGAATGGAGGTGTGAGAAGTCACAGAATGGAATTTTCTGAAGTCATAGAATGGAGGTGTGTGAAGTCACAGAATGAAGGTGTGTGAAGTCACAGAATGGAGCCAAAATGGAGGTGTGTGAAGTCATATAATGGAGGTGTGTGAAGTCAGAGAATGGAGGTGTGTGCGTCATAGAATTGAAGTGTGTGAAGTCTCAGAATGGAGGTGTGTGAAGTCATAGAATGGAGGTGTGTGGAGTCACACAATGGAGGTGTGTGAAGTCATAGAATGGAGGTATGTGAAGTCACAGAATGGAGGTGTGTGAAGTCAAAAAGGAGGTGTGTGAAGTCAGAATGGAGGTCTGTGAAGTCACAGAGTGGAGGTGTGTGAAGTCACAGATGGACATGTGTTAAGTCATAGAACGGCGGTGTGTGAAGTCATAGAATGGAGGCGTGTGAAGTCAGAATGGAGATGTGTGAAGACAGAATGGAGGTGTGTGAAGTCATGGAATGAATGTTTTTGAAGTAAGAATGGAGGTGTGTAAAATGATAGAATGGAGGTGTGTGAAGTCACAGAATGGAGGTGTGTGAAGTCACAGAATGGAATTTTGTGAAGTCATAGAATGGAGGTGTGTGAAGTCACAAAAGTGAGGTGTGTGAAGTCACAGAGTGGAGGTGTGTGAATTCACAGAATGAAGGGGTGTGAAGTCACAGAATGGAGGTGTGTGAAGTCATAGAATGGAAGTCTGTGAAGTCACAGAATTGAGGTGTGTGAAGTCACAGAATGGAGGTGTGAGAAGTCACAGAATGGAAGTGTCTGAAGTCATAGCATGGAGATGTGTGAAGTCACAGAATGGAGGTGTGTGAAGTCACAGAATGGAGCCAAAATGGAGGTGTCTGAAGTCATAGAATGGAGGTGTGTGAAGTCAGAAAATGGAGGTGTGTGAGTCATAGAATTGACGTGTGTGAAGTCACAGAATGGAGGTTTGTGAAGTCATAGAATGGAGGTGTGTTGAGTCACAGAATGGAGATATGTGAAGTCAGAGAATGGAGGTGAGTGAAGTCAGAATGGGGGTGTGTGAAGTCATAGAATGGACGTGTGTGAAGTCAGAATGGAGGTGTATGAAGTCACAGAATGGAGTTTTGTGAAGTCATAGAATCGAGGTGTGTGAAGTCACAGAATTCAGGTGTGTGAAGTCACAGAATTGAGGTGTGTGAAGTCCTAGAATGGAGGTGTATGAGTCACAGAATTGAGGTGTGTGAAGTCACAGAATGGAGGTGTGTGAAGTCATAGAATGGAGGTGTGTGAAGACATAGAATGGAGTTGTGGGAAGTCATAGAATGGAGTTTTGTGAAGTCACAGAATGGAGGTGTGTGAAGTCATCGTATGGACGTGTATGATGTCACAGATAGAAGGTGTGTGAAGTAAGAATGGAGGTGGGTGAAGACACAGAATGATGGTGTGTGAAGTCAGAGAATGGAGGTGTGTGAAGTCATAGAATGGAGGCGTGTGAAGTCAGAATGGAGATGTGTGAAGACAGAATGGAGATCTGTGAAGTCATAGAATGAATGTTTTTGAAGTAAGAATGGAGGTGTGTAAAATGATAGAATGGAGGTGTGTGAAGTCACAGAATAGAGGTGTGTGAAGTCACAGAATGGAGTTTTGTGAAGTCATAGAATGGAGGTGTGTGAAGTCACAGAATTGAGGTGTGTGAAGTCACAGAATTGAGATGTGTGAATTCACAGAATGGAGGTGTGTGAAGTCATAGAATGGAGGTGTGTGAAGTCATAGAATGACAGTCTGTGAAGTCACAGAATTGAGGTGTGTGAAGTCACAGAATGGAGGTGTGAGAAGTCACAGAATGGAATTTTCTGAAGTCATAGAATGGAGGTGTGTGAAGTCACAGAATGGAGGTGTGTGAAGTCACAGAATGGAGCCAAAATGGAGGTGTGTGAAGTCATATAACGGAGGTGTGTGAAGTCAGAGAATGGAGGTGTGTGCGTCATAGAATTGAAGTGTGTGAAGTCTCAGAATGGACGTATGTGAAGTCACAGAATTCAGGTTTGTGAAGTCATAGAATGGAGGTGTGTGAAGTCATAGATTGGAGGTGTGTGAAGTCACATATTGGAGGTGTGTGAAGTTCTAGAATGGAGGTGTGTGAAGTCATAGAATGGAGGTTTGTGAAGTCACAGAATTGAGGTGTGTGAAGTCAGAATGGAGGTGTGTGAAGTCATAGAATGGAGGTGTGTGAAGTCATAGTATGGTGGTGTGTGAAATCATAGAATGGAGGTGTGTGAAGTCACAGAATGGAGTTTTGTGAAGTCAAAGAATGGAGGTGTGTGAAGTCACAGAATTGAGGTGTGTGAAGTCACAGAATTGAGGTGTGTGAAGTCACAGATGGACATGTGTTAAGTCATAGAACGGAGGTGTGCGAAGTCATAGAATGGATGTTTTTGAAATAAGAATGGAGGTGTGTAAAGTCAGAGAATGGAGGTTTGTGAAGTCACAGAATGGAGGTGTGTGAACTCACAATGGAGGTGTGTGAAGTCACAAAATGGAGGTGTGTGAATTCACAGATTGGAGGTGTGTGAAATCACAGAATGGAGGCGTGTGTAGTCACAGAATGAAGATGTGTGAAATCATAGAATGGAGGTGTGGGAAGTCAAAATGGAAGTGTGTGATGACAAAATTGAGGAATGTGAAGTCACAGAAAGTAGGTGTGTGAAGTCAAAATGGAGGTGTGTGAAGTCACAGAATGCAGGTATGTGAAATCACAGAATAAAGGTGTGTAAAGTCAAATGGAGGTTTGTGAAGTCTCTGAATTGAGGTGTGTGAAGTCAAAGATTGGTGGTGTGTGAAGTCATAGAATGGAGGTGTGTGAAGTCACAGAATGGAGGTGTGTGAAGTCACAATGGAGGTGTGTGAAGTCATAGAATGGAGGTTTGTGAGTCACAGAATTGAGGTGTGTAAAGTCAGAATGGAGGTGTACGAAGTCATAGAATGGAAGTGTGTGAAGTCATAGAATGGAGGTGTGTGAAATCATAGAATGGAGGTGTGTGAAGTCATAGAATGAAGGTGTGTGAAGTCACAGAATGGAGTTTTGTGAAGTCATAGAATGGAGGTGTGTGAAGTCACATAATTGAGGTGTGTGAAGTCACAGAATTGAGGTGTGTGAAGTCATAGAATGGAGGTGTGTGAAGTCACAGAATTGATGTGTGTGAAGTCACAGAATGGAGGTGTGTGAAGTCATAGAATGGAGGTGTGTGAAGACATAGAATGGAGTTGTGTGAAGTCATAGAATGGAGTTGTGTGAAATCACAGAATAGAGGTGTGTGAAGTCATAGTATGGACGTGTATGAAGTCATAGATTGAAGGTGTGTGAAGAAAGAATGGAGGTGGGTGAAGTTATAGAATGGAGGTGTGTGAAGAAAGTGGGGAGGTCTGTTAAGTCATAGAATGGAGGTGTGTGAAGTCTTAAAATGGAGGTGTGTGAAGTCATAGATTGGAGGTGTGTGAAGTCATAGGATGGAGGTGTGTGAAGTCATAGAATGGAGGTGTGTGAAGTCAAAATGCAATTGTGTGATGTTACAATTGAGGAATGTGAAGTCACAGAATGGAGGTATGTGAAGTCATAGATTGGAGGTGTGTGAAGTCATAGAATGGAGATGTGTGAAGTCACACAATGGAGGTGTCTGAAGTCATAGAATGGAGGTGTGTGAAGTCGTAGAATGGAGGTGTGTGAAGTCAGAATGGAGATGTGTGAATTCACAGAATTGAGGTGTGTGAAGTCATAGAAGGGAGGTGTGTGAAGTCACAGAATGGAGTTTTGTGAAGTCAAAGAATGGAGGTGTGTGAAGTCACAGAATTGAGGTGTGTGAAGTCACAGAATGGAGGTGTGTGAAGTCACAGAACGGAGGTGTGTGAAGTCAGAGAATGGAGCTGTGAGAAGTCATAGAATGGAAGTCTGTGAAGTCACAGAATTGAGGTGTGTGAAGTCACAGAATGGAGGTGTGTGAAGTCACAGAATGGAGGTGTGTGAAGTCATAGAATGGCGGTGTGTGAAGTCCCAGAATCGAGGTGTGTGAAGTCACAGAATGGAGGTGTGTGAAGCCAAAATGGAGGTGTGTGAAGTCATAGAATGGAGGTGTGTGAAGTAAGAGAATGGAGGTGTGTGAGTCATAGAATTGAAATGTGTGAAGTCACATAATGGAGGTGTGTGAAGTCATACAATGGAGGTGTGTGAAGTCACAGAATGGAGATGTGTGAAGTCACAGAATGGAGGTGTGTGAAGTCAGAATGGAGGTGTGTGAAGTCATAGAATGGACGTATGTGAAGTCACAGAATTCATGTGTGTGAAGTCAGAGAATGGAAGTGTGTGAAGTCATAGAATGGAGGTGTGTGAAGTCAAAAAGGAGGTGTCTGAAGTCAGAGAATATAGGTGTGTGAAGTCACAGAATGGAGGTGTGTGAAGTTATAGAATGGAGGTGTGTGAAAACATGGAATGGAGTTTTGTTAAGTCATAGAACGGAGGTGTGTGAAGTCATAGACTGGAGGTGTGTGAAGTCAGAATGGAGGTGTATGAAGTCATAGAATGGAGTTTTGTTAAGTCATAGAACGGAGGTGTGTGAAGTCATAGACTGGAGGTGTGTGAAGTCAGAATGGAGGTGTATGAAGTCATAGAATGGAGGTGTGTGAAGTCAAAAAGGAGGTGTGTGGAGTCAGAATGGAGGTCTGTGAAGTCACAGAATGGAGGTGTGTGAAGTCACAGATGGACATGTGTTAAGTCATAGAACGGCGGTGTGTGAAGTCATAGAATGGAGGCGTGTGAAGTCAGAATGGAGATGTGAGAAGAGAGAATGGCGGTGTGTGAAGTCATAGAATGGATGTTTTTGAAATAAGAATGGAGGTGTGTAAAGTCAGAGAATGGAGGTGTGTGAAGTCACAGAATGGAGGTAAGTGATGTCACAGAATGGAGATGTGTGAAGTCACAAAATGGAGGTGTGTGAATTCACAGAATGGAGGTGTGTGAAATCACAGAATGGAGGCGTGTGAAGTCACAGAATGAAGATGTGTGAAATCATAGAATGGAGGTGTGGGAAGTCAAAATGGAAGTGTGTGATGACAAAATTGAGGAATGTGAAGTCACAGAAAGTAGGTGTGTGAAGTCAAAATGGAGGTGTGTGAAGTCACAGAATGCAGGTATGTGAAGTCACAGAATGAAGGTGTGTGAAGTCAAAATGGAGGTTTGTGAAGTCTCTGAATTGAGGTGTGTGAAGTCGAAGATTGGTGGTGTGTGAAGTCATAGAATGGAGGTGTGTGAAGTCACAGAATGGAGGTGTGTGAAGTCACAATGGAGGTGTGTGAAGTCATAGAATGGAGGTGTGTGAAGTCAGAAAATGGAGGTGTGTAAAGTCAGAATGGAGGTGTGCGAAGTCATAGAAAGGAGGTGTGTAAAGTCATAGAATGGAGGTGTGTGAAGTCAGAATTGTGGTGTGTGAAGTTATAGAATGGAAGTTTGTGAGTCACAGAATGGAGGTGTGTAAAGTCAGAATGGAGGTGTACGAAGTCATAGAATGGAAGTGTGTGAAGTCATAGAATGGAGGTGTGTGAAATCATAGAATGGAGGTGTGTGAAGTCATAGAATGGAGGTGTGTGAAGTCACAGAATGAAGTTTTGTGAAGTCATAGAATGGAGGTGAGTGAAGTCACAGAATTGAGGTGTGTGAAGTCACAGAATTGAGGTGTGTGAAGTCATAGAATGGAGCTGTGTGAAGTCACAGAATTGATGTGTGTGAAGTCACAGAATGGAGGTGTGTGAAGTCATAGAATGGAGGTGTGTGAAGACATAGATTGGAGTTGTGTGAAGTCATAGAATGGAGTTGAGTGAAATCACAGAATAGAGGTGTGAAGTCATAGTATGGACGTGTATTTAGTCACAGATTGAAGGTGTGTGAAGTAAGAATGGAGGTGGGTGAAGTTATAGAATGGAGGTGTGTGAAGTCATAGAATGGAGGTGTGTGAAGTCTTAAAATGGAGGTGTGTGAAGTCATAGATTGGAGGTGTGTGAAGTCATAGAATGGAGGTGTGTGAAGTCATATAATGGAGGTGTGTGAAGTCAAATGCAATTGTGTGATGTTACAATTGAGGAATGTGAAGTCACAGAATGGAGGTATGTGAAGTCATAATGGAGGTGTGTGAAGTCACAGAATGGATGTGCGTCAATTCACAAAATAAAGGTGTGTGAAGAAAAAATGGAGGTTTGTGAAGTCAGAATTGAGGTGTGTGAAGTCATAGAATGGAGGTGTGTGAAGTCATAGAATGGAGGTGTGTGAAGTCACAGAATGGAGTTTTGTGAAGGCACAGAATCGAGGTGTGTGAAGTCACAGAATTGAGGTGTGTGAAGTCACAGAATTGAGGTGTGTGAAGTCATAGAATGGAGGTGTGTGAAGTCACAGAATTGAGGTGTGTGAAGTTACAGAATGGCGGTGGGTGAAGTCATACAATGGAGGTGTGTGAAGACATAGAATGGAGTTGTGGGAAGTCGAAGAATGGAGTTTTGTGAAGTCACAGAATGCCGTGTGTGAAGTCATAGTATGGACGTGTATGATGTCACAGATTGAAGGTGTATGAAGTAAGAATGGAGGTGGGTGAAGTCACAGAATGATGGTGTGTGAAGTCAGAGAATGGAGATACGTGAAGTCACAGAATGGAGGTGTGTGAAGTAAGAATGGAGGTGTGTCAAGTCATAGAATGGAGGTGTGTGAAGTCATAGAATGGTGGTGTGTGAAATCATAGAATGGAGGTGAGTGAAGTTCTAGAATGGAGGTGTGTGAATTCATAGAATCGAGGTGTGTGAAGTCATAGAATGGAGGTGTGTGAAGTCAAAAAGGAGGTGTGTGAAGTCAGAATGGAGGTCTGTGAAGTCATAGAATGGAGGTGAGTGAAGTCACAGATGGACATGTGTTAAGTCATAGAACGGGGGTGTGTGAAGTCATAGAATGGAGGCGAGTGAACTCAGAATGGAGATGTGTGAAGAGAGAATGGAGGTGTGTGAAGTCATAGAATGGATGTTTTTGAAATAAGAATGGAGGTGTGTAAAGTCAGAGAATGGAGGTGTGTGAAGTCACAGAATGGAGGTAAGTGATGTCACAGAATGGAGGTGTGTGAAGTCACAAAATGGAGGTGTGTGAATTCACAGAATGGAGGTGTGTGAAATCACAGAATGGAGGCGTGTGAAGTCACAGAATGAAGATCTGTGAAATCATAGAATGGAGGTGTGGGAAGTCAAAATGGAAGTGTGTGATGACAAAATTGAGGAATGTGAAGTCACAGAAAGTAGGTGTGTGAAGTCAAAATGGAGGTGTGTGAAGTCACAGAATGCAGGTATGTGAAGTCACAGAATGAAGGTGTGTGAAGTCAAAATGGAGGTTTGTGAAGTCTCTGAATTGAGGTGTGTGAAGTCAAAGATTGGTGGTGTGTGAAGTCATAGAATGGAGGTGTGTGAAGTCACAGAATGGAGGTGTGTGAAGTCACAATGGAGGTGTGTGAAGTCATAGAATGGAGGTGTGTGAAGTCAGAAAATGGAGGTGTGTAAAGTCAGAATGGAGGTGTGCGAAGTCATAGAGTGGAGGTGTGTGAAGTCAGAATTGTGGTGTGTGAAGTCATAGAATGGAGGTTTGTGAGTCACAGAATGGAGGTGTGTAAAGTCAGAATGGAGGTGTACGAAGTCATAGAATGGAAGTGTGTGAAGACATAGAATGGAGGTGTGTGAAGTCATAAAATGGAGGTGAGTGAAGTCATAGATTGGAGGTGTGTGAAGTCACAGAATGGAGGTGTGTGAAGTCATTGAATGGAGGTGTGTGAAGTCATAGAATGGAGGTGTGTGAAGTCAAAATGGATGTGTGTGATGTCACAATTGAGGAATGTGAAGTCACAGATTGGAGTTGTGTGAAGTCAAAATGGAGGTGTGTGAAGTCACAGAATGGATGTGTGTGAATTCACAGAATGTAGGTGTGTGAAGTCAAAATGGATGTTTATGAAGTCACTGAATTGAGGTGTGTGAAGTCATAGATTGGAGGTGTGTGAACTCATAGAATGGAGGTGTGTGAAGTCACAGAATGTAGGTGTGTGAAGGCATAGAATGGAGGTTTGTGAAGTCACAATGGAGGTGTATGAAGTCATTGAATGGGGTGTGTGAAGTCACAGAATGGGGGTGTGTAAAGTCAGAATGGAGGTGTGCGAGGTCATAGAATGGAGTTGTCTGAAGTCATAAAATGGAGGTGTGGGAAATCAGAATTGAGGTGTGTGAAGTCATAGAATGGAGGTTTGTGAAGTCACAGAATGGATGTGTGTGAAGTAAGAATGGAGGTGTACGAAGTCAAAGAATGGAGGTGTGTGAAGTCAGAATGGAGGTGTACGAAGTCAAAGAATGGAGGTGTGTGAAATCATAGAATGGAGGTGTGTGAAATCATAGAATAGAGGTGTGTGAAGTTCTAGAATGGAGGTGTGTGAAGTCATAGAATTGAGGTGTGTGAAGTCATAGAATTGAGTTGTGTGAAGTCACAGAATGGAGGTGTGTGAAGTCACAGAATGGAGGTTTGTGAAGTCACAGAATGGAGGTGTGTGAAGTCAGAATGGAGGTGTACGAAGTCAAAGAATGGAGGTGTGTGAAATCATAGAATGGAGGTGTGTGAAATCATAGAATAGAGGTGTGTGAAGTTCTAGAATGGAGGTGTGTGAAGTCATAGAATTGAGGTGTGTGAAGTCATAGAATTGAGTTGTGTGAAGTCACAGAATGGAGGTGTGTGAAGTCACAGAATGGAGGTTTGTGAAGTCACAGAATGGAGGTGTGTGAAGTCACAGAATGGAGTTGTGTGAAGTCAAAAAGGAGGTGTGTGAAGTCAGAATGGAGGTCTGTGAAGTCACAGAGTGCAGGTGTGTGAAGTCACAGATGGACATGTGTTAAGTCATAGAACGGAGGTGTGTGAAGTCACAGAATTGAGGTGTGTGAAGTCACAAATTGAGGTGTGTGAAGTCACAGAATGGAGGTGTGTGAAGGCAAAGAATGGAGGTGTGTGAAGTCAGAGAATGGAGGTGTGTGAGTCATAGAATTGACGTGTGTGAAGTCACAGAATGGAGGTGTGTGAGTCATAGAATTGAAGTGTGTGAAGTCAGAATGGGGGTGTGTGAAGTCATAGAATGGAGGTGTGTGAAGTCAGAATGGAGGTGTGTGAAGTCATACAATGGACGTATGTGAAGTCACAAATTTCAGCTGTGTGAAGTTCTAGAATGGAGGTGTGTGAAGTCATAGAATGGAGGTTTGTGAACTCACAGAATTGAGGTGTGTGAAGTCACAGAATGGAGGTGTGTGAATTCATAGAATGGAGGTGTGTGAAGTCATAGAATGGAGGTGTGTGAAGAAAGAGTGGAGGTGTGTTAAGTCATAGAATGGAGGTGTTTGAAGTCATAGAATGGAGGTGTGTTAACTCATAGTATGGACGTGTATGAAGTCAGAGATTGAAGGTGTGTGAAGTAAGAATGGAGGTGGGTGAAGTCACAGAAAGGAGGTGTGTGAAGTCAGAGAATGGAGGTGAGTGAAGTCATAGAATGGAAGTCTGTGAAGTCACAGAATGGAGGTGTGTGAAGTCACAGAATGGAGGTGTGTGAAGTCACAGAATGGAGGTGTGTGAATTCATAGAATGGAGGTGTGTGAAGTCATAGAATGGAGGTGTGTGAAAAAAGAGTGGAGGTGTGTTAAGTCATAGAATGGAGGTGTTTGAAGTCATAGAATGGAGGTGTGTTAAGTCATAGAATGGAGGTGTGTGACGTCATAAAATGGAGGTGTGTGAAGTCATAGATTGGAGGTGTGTGAAGTCATAGAATGGAGGTGTGTGAAGTCATTGAATGGAGGTGTGTGAAGTCATAGAATGGAGGTGTGTGAAGTCAAAATGCATGTGTGTGATGTCACAATTGAGGAATGTGAAGTCACAGAATGGAGGTGTGTGAAATCATAGAATGGAGGTGTATGAAGTCAAAAAGGAAGTGTGTGATGTCACAATTGAGGAATGTGAAGTCACAGAATGTAGTTCTGTGAAGTCAAAATGGAGGTGTGTGAAGTCACAGAATGGATGTGTGTGAATTCACAGAATGAAGGTGTGTGAAGTCAAAATGGAGGTTTGTAAAGTCACTGAATTGAGGTGTGTGAAGTCATAGATTGGATGTGTGAAGTCATAGAATGGAGGTGTGTGAAGTCACAGAATGTAGGTGTGTGAAGGCATAGAATGGAGGTTTGTGAAGTCACAATGGAGGTGTGTGAAGTCATTGAATGGAGGTGTGTGAAGTCACAGAATGGGGGTGTGTAAAGTCAGAATGGAGGTGTGCGAAGTCCTAGAATGGAGGTGTCTGAACTCATAAAATGGAGGTGTGTGAAGTCAGAATTGAGGTGTGTGAAGTCATAGAATGGAGCTGTCTGAAGTCATAAAATGGAGGTGTGTGAAGTCAAAATGGAGGTGTGTCAAGTCACAGAATGGAGGTGTGTGAAGTCAGAATGGAGGTGTGTGAAGTCATAGAATGGAGGTTTGTGAAGTCATAGAGTGGTGGTGTGTGAAATCATAGAACGGAGGTGTGTGAAGTTCTAGAATGGAGGTGTGTGAATTCATAGAATTGAGGTGTGTGAAGTCATAGAATGGAGGAGTGTGAAGTCACAGAATTGAGGTGTGTGAAGTCACAGAATTGAGGTGTGTGAAGTCACAGAATGGAGGTGTGTGAAGTCATAGAATGGAGGTGTGTGAAGACATAGATTGGAGTTGTGTGAAGTCATAGAATGGAGTTGAGTGAAATCACAGAATAGAGGTGTGAAGTCATAGTATGGACGTGTATTTAGTCACAGATTGAAGGTGTGTGAAGTAAGAATGGAGGTGGGTGAAGTTATAGAATGGAGGTGTGTGAAGTCATAGAATGGAGGTGTGTGAAGTCTTAAAATGGAGGTGTGTGAAGTCATAGATTGGAGGTGTGTGAAGTCATAGAATGGAGGTGTGTGAAGTCATATAATGGAGGTGTGTGAAGTCAAATGCAATTGTGTGATGTTACAATTGAGGAATGTGAAGTCACAGAATGGAGGTATGTGAAGTCATAATGGAGGTGTGTGAAGTCACAGAATGGATGTGCGTCAATTCACAAAATAAAGGTGTGTGAAGAAAAAATGGAGGTTTGTGAAGTCAGAATTGAGGTGTGTGAAGTCATAGAATGGAGGTGTGTGAAGTCATAGAATGGAGGTGTGTGAAGTCACAGAATGGAGTTTTGTGAAGGCACAGAATCGAGGTGTGTGAAGTCACAGAATTGAGGTGTGTGAAGTCACAGAATTGAGGTGTGTGAAGTCATAGAATGGAGGTGTGTGAAGTCACAGAATTGAGGTGTGTGAAGTTACAGAATGGCGGTGGGTGAAGTCATACAATGGAGGTGTGTGAAGACATAGAATGGAGTTGTGGGAAGTCGAAGAATGGAGTTTTGTGAAGTCACAGAATGCCGTGTGTGAAGTCATAGTATGGACGTGTATGATGTCACAGATTGAAGGTGTATGAAGTAAGAATGGAGGTGGGTGAAGTCACAGAATGATGGTGTGTGAAGTCAGAGAATGGAGATACGTGAAGTCACAGAATGGAGGTGTGTGAAGTAAGAATGGAGGTGTGTCAAGTCATAGAATGGAGGTGTGTGAAGTCATAGAATGGTGGTGTGTGAAATCATAGAATGGAGGTGAGTGAAGTTCTAGAATGGAGGTGTGTGAATTCATAGAATCGAGGTGTGTAAAGTCATAGAATGGAGGTGTGTGAAGTCAAAAAGGAGGTGTGTGAAGTCAGAATGGAGGTCTGTGAAGTCATAGAATGGAGGTGAGTGAAGTCACAGATGGACATGTGTTAAGTCATAGAACGGGGGTGTGTGAAGTCATAGAATGGAGGCGAGTGAACTCAGAATGGAGATGTGTGAAGAGAGAATGGAGGTGTGTGAAGTCATAGAATGGATGTTTTTGAAATAAGAATGGAGGTGTGTAAAGTCAGAGAATGGAGGTGTGTGAAGTCACAGAATGGAGGTAAGTGATGTCACAGAATGGAGGTGTGTGAAGTCACAAAATGGAGGTGTGTGAATTCACAGAATGGAGGTGTGTGAAATCACAGAATGGAGGCGTGTGAAGTCACAGAATGAAGATCTGTGAAATCATAGAATGGAGGTGTGGGAAGTCAAAATGGAAGTGTGTGATGACAAAATTGAGGAATGTGAAGTCACAGAAAGTAGGTGTGTGAAGTCAAAATGGAGGTGTGTGAAGTCACAGAATGCAGGTATGTGAAGTCACAGAATGAAGGTGTGTGAAGTCAAAATGGAGGTTTGTGAAGTCTCTGAATTGAGGTGTGTGAAGTCAAAGATTGGTGGTGTGTGAAGTCATAGAATGGAGGTGTGTGAAGTCACAGAATGGAGGTGTGTGAAGTCACAATGGAGGTGTGTGAAGTCATAGAATGGAGGTGTGTGAAGTCAGAAAATGGAGGTGTGTAAAGTCAGAATGGAGGTGTGCGAAGTCATAGAGTGGAGGTGTGTGAAGTCAGAATTGTGGTGTGTGAAGTCATAGAATGGAGGTTTGTGAGTCACAGAATGGAGGTGTGTAAAGTCAGAATGGAGGTGTACGAAGTCATAGAATGGAAGTGTGTGAAGACATAGAATGGAGGTGTGTGAAGTCATAAAATGGAGGTGAGTGAAGTCATAGATTGGAGGTGTGTGAAGTCACAGAATGGAGGTGTGTGAAGTCATTGAATGGAGGTGTGTGAAGTCATAGAATGGAGGTGTGTGAAGTCAAAATGGATGTGTGTGATGTCACAATTGAGGAATGTGAAGTCACAGATTGGAGTTGTGTGAAGTCAAAATGGAGGTGTGTGAAGTCACAGAATGGATGTGTGTGAATTCACAGAATGTAGGTGTGTGAAGTCAAAATGGATGTTTATGAAGTCACTGAATTGAGGTGTGTGAAGTCATAGATTGGAGGTGTGTGAACTCATAGAATGGAGGTGTGTGAAGTCACAGAATGTAGGTGTGTGAAGGCATAGAATGGAGGTTTGTGAAGTCACAATGGAGGTGTATGAAGTCATTGAATGGGGTGTGTGAAGTCACAGAATGGGGGTGTGTAAAGTCAGAATGGAGGTGTGCGAGGTCATAGAATGGAGTTGTCTGAAGTCATAAAATGGAGGTGTGGGAAATCAGAATTGAGGTGTGTGAAGTCATAGAATGGAGGTTTGTGAAGTCACAGAATGGATGTGTGTGAAGTAAGAATGGAGGTGTACGAAGTCAAAGAATGGAGGTGTGTGAAGTCAGAATGGAGGTGTACGAAGTCAAAGAATGGAGGTGTGTGAAATCATAGAATGGAGGTGTGTGAAATCATAGAATAGAGGTGTGTGAAGTTCTAGAATGGAGGTGTGTGAAGTCATAGAATTGAGGTGTGTGAAGTCATAGAATTGAGTTGTGTGAAGTCACAGAATGGAGGTGTGTGAAGTCACAGAATGGAGGTTTGTGAAGTCACAGAATGGAGGTGTGTGAAGTCAGAATGGAGGTGTACGAAGTCAAAGAATGGAGGTGTGTGAAATCATAGAATGGAGGTGTGTGAAATCATAGAATAGAGGTGTGTGAAGTTCTAGAATGGAGGTGTGTGAAGTCATAGAATTGAGGTGTGTGAAGTCATAGAATTGAGTTGTGTGAAGTCACAGAATGGAGGTGTGTGAAGTCACAGAATGGAGGTTTGTGAAGTCACAGAATGGAGGTGTGTGAAGTCACAGAATGGAGTTGTGTGAAGTCAAAAAGGAGGTGTGTGAAGTCAGAATGGAGGTCTGTGAAGTCACAGAGTGCAGGTGTGTGAAGTCACAGATGGACATGTGTTAAGTCATAGAACGGAGGTGTGTGAAGTCACAGAATTGAGGTGTGTGAAGTCACAAATTGAGGTGTGTGAAGTCACAGAATGGAGGTGTGTGAAGGCAAAGAATGGAGGTGTGTGAAGTCAGAGAATGGAGGTGTGTGAGTCATAGAATTGACGTGTGTGAAGTCACAGAATGGAGGTGTGTGAGTCATAGAATTGAAGTGTGTGAAGTCAGAATGGGGGTGTGTGAAGTCATAGAATGGAGGTGTGTGAAGTCAGAATGGAGGTGTGTGAAGTCATACAATGGACGTATGTGAAGTCACAAATTTCAGCTGTGTGAAGTTCTAGAATGGAGGTGTGTGAAGTCATAGAATGGAGGTTTGTGAACTCACAGAATTGAGGTGTGTGAAGTCACAGAATGGAGGTGTGTGAATTCATAGAATGGAGGTGTGTGAAGTCATAGAATGGAGGTGTGTGAAGAAAGAGTGGAGGTGTGTTAAGTCATAGAATGGAGGTGTTTGAAGTCATAGAATGGAGGTGTGTTAACTCATAGTATGGACGTGTATGAAGTCAGAGATTGAAGGTGTGTGAAGTAAGAATGGAGGTGGGTGAAGTCACAGAAAGGAGGTGTGTGAAGTCAGAGAATGGAGGTGAGTGAAGTCATAGAATGGAAGTCTGTGAAGTCACAGAATGGAGGTGTGTGAAGTCACAGAATGGAGGTGTGTGAAGTCACAGAATGGAGGTGTGTGAATTCATAGAATGGAGGTGTGTGAAGTCATAGAATGGAGGTGTGTGAAAAAAGAGTGGAGGTGTGTTAAGTCATAGAATGGAGGTGTTTGAAGTCATAGAATGGAGGTGTGTTAAGTCATAGAATGGAGGTGTGTGACGTCATAAAATGGAGGTGTGTGAAGTCATAGATTGGAGGTGTGTGAAGTCATAGAATGGAGGTGTGTGAAGTCATTGAATGGAGGTGTGTGAAGTCATAGAATGGAGGTGTGTGAAGTCAAAATGCATGTGTGTGATGTCACAATTGAGGAATGTGAAGTCACAGAATGGAGGTGTGTGAAATCATAGAATGGAGGTGTATGAAGTCAAAAAGGAAGTGTGTGATGTCACAATTGAGGAATGTGAAGTCACAGAATGTAGTTCTGTGAAGTCAAAATGGAGGTGTGTGAAGTCACAGAATGGATGTGTGTGAATTCACAGAATGAAGGTGTGTGAAGTCAAAATGGAGGTTTGTAAAGTCACTGAATTGAGGTGTGTGAAGTCATAGATTGGATGTGTGAAGTCATAGAATGGAGGTGTGTGAAGTCACAGAATGTAGGTGTGTGAAGGCATAGAATGGAGGTTTGTGAAGTCACAATGGAGGTGTGTGAAGTCATTGAATGGAGGTGTGTGAAGTCACAGAATGGGGGTGTGTAAAGTCAGAATGGAGGTGTGCGAAGTCCTAGAATGGAGGTGTCTGAACTCATAAAATGGAGGTGTGTGAAGTCAGAATTGAGGTGTGTGAAGTCATAGAATGGAGCTGTCTGAAGTCATAAAATGGAGGTGTGTGAAGTCAAAATGGAGGTGTGTCAAGTCACAGAATGGAGGTGTGTGAAGTCAGAATGGAGGTGTGTGAAGTCATAGAATGGAGGTTTGTGAAGTCATAGAGTGGTGGTGTGTGAAATCATAGAACGGAGGTGTGTGAAGTTCTAGAATGGAGGTGTGTGAATTCATAGAATTGAGGTGTGTGAAGTCATAGAATGGAGGAGTGTGAAGTCACAGAATTGAGGTGTGTGAAGTCACAGAATTGAGGTGTGTGAAGTCACAGAATGGAGGTGTGTGAAGTCATAGAATGGAGGTGTGTGAAGACATAGATTGGAGTTGTGTGAAGTCATAGAATGGAGTTGAGTGAAATCACAGAATAGAGGTGTGAAGTCATAGTATGGACGTGTATTTAGTCACAGATTGAAGGTGTGTGAAGTAAGAATGGAGGTGGGTGAAGTTATAGAATGGAGGTGTGTGAAGTCATAGAATGGAGGTGTGTGAAGTCTTAAAATGGAGGTGTGTGAAGTCATAGATTGGAGGTGTGTGAAGTCTTAAAATGGAGGTGTGTGAAGTCATAGATTGGAGGTGTGTGAAGTCATAGAATGGAGGTGTGTGAAGTCATAGAATGGAGGTGTGTGAAGTCAAAATGCAATTGTGTGATGTTACAATTGAGGAATGTGAAGTCACAGAATGGAGGTATGTGAAGTCATAATGGAGGTGTGTGAAGTCACAGAATGGATGTGCGTAAATTCACAAAATAATGGTGTGTGAAGAAAAAATGGAGGTTTGTGAAGTCAGAATTGAGGTGGGTGAAATCATAGATTGGAGGTGTGTGAAGTCATAGAATGGAGGTGTGTGAAGACATAGAATGGAGTTGTGGGAAGTCATAGAACGGAGTTGTGTGAAGTCACAGAATGGAGGTGTGTGAAGTCATAGTATGGACGTGTATGATGTCACAGATTGAAGGTGTGTGAAGTAAGAATGGAGGTGGGTGAAGACACAGAATGATGGTGTGTGAAGTCACAGAATGGAGGTGTGTGAAGTCATAGAATGGAGGCGTGTGAAGTCAGAATGGAGATGTGTGAAGAGAGAATGGAGGTGTGTGAAGTCATAGAATGGATGTCTTTGGAATAAGAATGGAGGTGTGTAAAGTCAGAGAATGGAGGTGTGTGAAGTCACAGAATGGAGGTAAGTGATGTCACAGAATGGAGGTGTGTGAAGTCACAAAATGGAGGTGTGTGAATTCACAGAATGGAGGTGTGTGAAATCACAGAATGGAGGCGTGTGAAATCACAGAATGAAGATGTGTGAAATCATAGATTGGAGGTGTGGGAAGTCAAAATGGAAGTGTGTGATGACAAAATTGAGGAATGTGAAGTCACAGAAAGTAGGTGTGTGAAGTCAAGATGGAGATGTGTGAAGTCACAGAATGCAGGTATGTGAAGTCACAGAATGAAGGTGTGTGAAGTCAAAATGGAGGATTGTGAAGTCTCTGAATTGAGGTGTGTGAAGTCAAAGATTGGTGGTGTGTGAAGTCATAGAATGGAGGTGTGTGAAGTCACAGAATGGAGGTGTGTGAAGTCACAATGGAGGTGTGTGAAGTCATAGAATGGAGGTGTGTGAAGTCAGAAAATGGAGGTGTGTAAAGTCAGAATGGAGGTGTGCGAAGTCATAGAGTGGAGGTGTGTGAAGTCAGAATTGTGGTGTGTGAAGTCATAGAATGGAGGTTTGTGAGTCATAGAATGGAGGTGTGTAAAGTCAGAATGGAGGTGTACGAAGTCATAGAATGGAAGTGTGTGAAGTCATAGAATGGAGGTGTGTGAAATCATAGATTGGAGGTGTGTGAAGTCATAGAATGGAGGTGTGTGAAGTCACAGAATGGAGTTTTGTGAAGTCATAGAATGGAGGTGTGTGAAGTCACAGAATAGAGGTGTGTGAAGTCACAGAATTGAGGTGTGTGAAGTCATAGAATGGAGGTGTGTGATGTCACAGAATTGATGTGTGTGAAGTCACAGAATGGAGGTGTGTGAAGTCATAGAATGAAGGTGTGTGAAGACATAGAATGGAGTTGTGTGAAGTCATAGAATGGAGTTGTGTGAAATCACAGAATAGAGGTGTGTGAAGTCATAGTATGGACGTGTATGAAGTCACAGATTGAAGGTGTGTGAAGTAAGAATGGAGGTGGGTGAAGTTATAGAATGGAGGTGTGTGAAGAAAGAGGGGAGGTGTGTTAAGTCATAGAATGGAGGTGTTTGAAGTCATAGAATGGAGGTGTGTGAAGTCATAGAATGGAGGTGTGTGAAGTCTTAAAATGGAGGTGTGTGATGTCATAGATTGGAGGTGTGTGAAGTCATAGAATGGAGGTGTGTGAAGTCATAGAATGGAGGTGTGTCAAGTCAAAATGCTATTGTGTGATGTTACAATTGAGGAATGTGAAGTCACAGAATGGAGGTATGTGAAGTCATAATGGAGGTGTGTGAAGTCACAGAACGGATGTGCGTAAATTCACAAGATAATGGTGTGTGAAGAAAAAATGGAGGTTTGTGAAGTCAGAATTGAGGTGTGTGAAATCATAGATTGGAGGTGTGTGAAGTCATAGAATGGAGGTGTGTGAAGACATAGAATGGAGTTGTGGGAAGTCATAGAATAGAGTTGTGTGAAGTCACAGAATGGAGGTGTGTGAAGTCATCGTATGGACGTGTATGATGTCACAGATTGAAGGTGTGTGAAGTAAGAATGGAGGTGGGTGAAGACACAGAATGATGGTGTGTGAAGTCAGAGAATGGAGGTGTGTGAAGTCATAGAATGGAGGCGTGTGAAGTCAGAATGGAGATTTGTGAAGACAGAATGGAGGTCTGTGAAGTCATAGAATGAATGTTTTTGAAGTAAGAATGGAGGTGTGTAAAATGATAGAATGGAGGTGTGTGAAGTCACAGAATAGAGGTGTGTGAAGTCACAGAATGGAGTTTTGTGAAGGCATAGAATGGAGGTGTGTGAAGTCACAGAATTGAGGTGTGTGAAGTCACAGAATTGAGATGTGTGAATTCACAGAAGGGAGGTGTGTGAAGTCACAGAATGGAGGTGTGTGAAGTCATAGAATTGAAGTCTGTGAAGTCACAGAATTGAGGTGTGTGAAGTCACAGAATGGAGGTGTGAGAAGTCACAGAATGGAATTTTCTGAAGTCATAGAATGGAGGTGTGTGAAGTCACAGAATGAAGGTGTGTGAAGTCACAGAATGGAGCCAAAATGGAGGTGTGTGAAGTCATATAATGGAGGTGTGTGAAGTCAGAGAATGGAGGTGTGTGCGTCATAGAATTGAAGTGTGTGAAGTCTCAGAATGGAGGTGTGTGAAGTCATAGAATGGAGGTGTGTGGAGTCACACAATGGAGGTGTGTGAAGTCATAGAATGGAGGTATGTGAAGTCACAGAATGGAGGTGTGTGAAGTCAAAAAGGAGGTGTGTGAAGTCAGAATGGAGGTCTGTGAAGTCACAGAGTGGAGGTGTGTGAAGTCACAGATGGACATGTGTTAAGTCATAGAACGGCGGTGTGTGAAGTCATAGAATGGAGGCGTGTGAAGTCAGAATGGAGATGTGTGAAGACAGAATGGAGGTGTGTGAAGTCATGGAATGAATGTTTTTGAAGTAAGAATGGAGGTGTGTAAAATGATAGAATGGAGGTGTGTGAAGTCACAGAATGGAGGTGTGTGAAGTCACAGAATGGAATTTTGTGAAGTCATAGAATGGAGGTGTGTGAAGTCACAAAAGTGAGGTGTGTGAAGTCACAGAGTGGAGGTGTGTGAATTCACAGAATGAAGGGGTGTGAAGTCACAGAATGGAGGTGTGTGAAGTCATAGAATGGAAGTCTGTGAAGTCACAGAATTGAGGTGTGTGAAGTCACAGAATGGAGGTGTGAGAAGTCACAGAATGGAAGTGTCTGAAGTCATAGCATGGAGATGTGTGAAGTCACAGAATGGAGGTGTGTGAAGTCACAGAATGGAGCCAAAATGGAGGTGTCTGAAGTCATAGAATGGAGGTGTGTGAAGTCAGAAAATGGAGGTGTGTGAGTCATAGAATTGACGTGTGTGAAGTCACAGAATGGAGGTTTGTGAAGTCATAGAATGGAGGTGTGTTGAGTCACAGAATGGAGATATGTGAAGTCAGAGAATGGAGGTGAGTGAAGTCAGAATGGGGGTGTGTGAAGTCATAGAATGGACGTGTGTGAAGTCAGAATGGAGGTGTATGAAGTCACAGAATGGAGTTTTGTGAAGTCATAGAATCGAGGTGTGTGAAGTCACAGAATTCAGGTGTGTGAAGTCACAGAATTGAGGTGTGTGAAGTCCTAGAATGGAGGTGTATGAGTCACAGAATTGAGGTGTGTGAAGTCACAGAATGGAGGTGTGTGAAGTCATAGAATGGAGGTGTGTGAAGACATAGAATGGAGTTGTGGGAAGTCATAGAATGGAGTTTTGTGAAGTCACAGAATGGAGGTGTGTGAAGTCATCGTATGGACGTGTATGATGTCACAGATAGAAGGTGTGTGAAGTAAGAATGGAGGTGGGTGAAGACACAGAATGATGGTGTGTGAAGTCAGAGAATGGAGGTGTGTGAAGTCATAGAATGGAGGCGTGTGAAGTCAGAATGGAGATGTGTGAAGACAGAATGGAGGTCTGTGAAGTCATAGAATGAATGTTTTTGAAGTAAGAATGGAGGTGTGTAAAATGATAGAATGGAGGTGTGTGAAGTCACAGAATAGAGGTGTGTGAAGTCACAGAATGGAGTTTTGTGAAGTCATAGAATGGAGGTGTGTGAAGTCACAGAATTGAGGTGTGTGAAGTCACAGAATTGAGATGTGTGAATTCACAGAATGGAGGTGTGTGAAGTCATAGAATGGAGGTGTGTGAAGTCATAGAATGACAGTCTGTGAAGTCACAGAATTGAGGTGTGTGAAGTCACAGAATGGAGGTGTGTGAAGTCACAGAATGGAGGTGTGTGAAGTCACAGAATGGAGCCAAAATGGAGGTGTGTGAAGTCATATAACGGAGGTGTGTGAAGTCAGAGAATGGAGGTGTGTGCGTCATAGAATTGAAGTGTGTGAAGTCTCAGAATGGACGTATGTGAAGTCACAGAATTCAGGTTTGTGAAGTCATAGAATGGAGGTGTGTGAAGTCATAGATTGGAGGTGTGTGAAGTCACATATTGGAGGTGTGTGAAGTTCTAGAATGGAGGTGTGTGAAGTCATAGAATGGAGGTTTGTGAAGTCACAGAATTGAGGTGTGTGAAGTCAGAATGGAGGTGTGTGAAGTCATAGAATGGAGGTGTGTGAAGTCATAGTATGGTGGTGTGTGAAATCATAGAATGGAGGTGTGTGAAGTCACAGAATGGAGTTTTGTGAAGTCAAAGAATGGAGGTGTGTGAAGTCACAGAATTGAGGTGTGTGAAGTCACAGAATTGAGGTGTGTGAAGTCACAGATGGACATGTGTTAAGTCATAGAACGGAGGTGTGCGAAGTCATAGAATGGATGTTTTTGAAATAAGAATGGAGGTGTGTAAAGTCAGAGAATGGAGGTTTGTGAAGTCACAGAATGGAGGTGTGTGAACTCACAATGGAGGTGTGTGAAGTCACAAAATGGAGGTGTGTGAATTCACAGATTGGAGGTGTGTGAAATCACAGAATGGAGGCGTGTGTAGTCACAGAATGAAGATGTGTGAAATCATAGAATGGAGGTGTGGGAAGTCAAAATGGAAGTGTGTGATGACAAAATTGAGGAATGTGAAGTCACAGAAAGTAGGTGTGTGAAGTCAAAATGGAGGTGTGTGAAGTCACAGAATGCAGGTATGTGAAATCACAGAATAAAGGTGTGTAAAGTCAAATGGAGGTTTGTGAAGTCTCTGAATTGAGGTGTGTGAAGTCAAAGATTGGTGGTGTGTGAAGTCATAGAATGGAGGTGTGTGAAGTCACAGAATGGAGGTGTGTGAAGTCACAATGGAGGTGTGTGAAGTCATAGAATGGAGGTTTGTGAGTCACAGAATTGAGGTGTGTAAAGTCAGAATGGAGGTGTACGAAGTCATAGAATGGAAGTGTGTGAAGTCATAGAATGGAGGTGTGTGAAATCATAGAATGGAGGTGTGTGAAGTCATAGAATGGAGGTGTGTGAAGTCACAGAATGGAGTTTTGTGAAGTCATAGAATGGAGGTGTGTGAAGTCACATAATTGAGGTGTGTGAAGTCACAGAATTGAGGTGTGTGAAGTCATAGAATGGAGGTGTGTGAAGTCACAGAATTGATGTGTGTGAAGTCACAGAATGGAGGTGTGTGAAGTCATAGAATGGAGGTGTGTGAAGACATAGAATGGAGTTGTGTGAAGTCATAGAATGGAGTTGTTTGAAATCACAGAATAGAGGTGTGTGAAGTCATAGTATGGACGTGTATGAAGTCATAGATTGAAGGTGTGTGAAGAAAGAATGGAGGTGGGTGAAGTTATAGAATGGAGGTGTGTGAAGAAAGTGGGGAGGTCTGTTAAGTCATAGAATGGAGGTGTGTGAAGTCTTAAAATGGAGGTGTGTGAAGTCATAGATTGGAGGTGTGTGAAGTCATAGGATGGAGGTGTGTGAAGTCATAGAATGGAGGTGTGTGAAGTCAAAATGCAATTGTGTGATGTTACAATTGAGGAATGTGAAGTCACAGAATGGAGGTATGTGAAGTCATAGATTGGAGGTGTGTGAAGTCATAGAATGGAGATGTGTGAAGTCACACAATGGAGGTGTCTGAAGTCATAGAATGGAGGTGTGTGAAGTCGTAGAATGGAGGTGTGTGAAGTCAGAATGGAGATGTGTGAATTCACAGAATTGAGGTGTGTGAAGTCATAGAAGGGAGGTGTGTGAAGTCACAGAATGGAGTTTTGTGAAGTCAAAGAATGGAGGTGTGTGAAGTCACAGAATTGAGGTGTGTGAAGTCACAGAATGGAGGTGTGTGAAGTCACAGAACGGAGGTGTGTGAAGTCAGAGAATGGAGCTGTGAGAAGTCATAGAATGGAAGTCTGTGAAGTCACAGAATTGAGGTGTGTGAAGTCACAGAATGGAGGTGTGTGAAGTCACAGAATGGAGGTGTGTGAAGTCATAGAATGGCGGTGTGTGAAGTCCCAGAATCGAGGTGTGTGAAGTCACAGAATGGAGGTGTGTGAAGCCAAAATGGAGGTGTGTGAAGTCATAGAATGGAGGTGTGTGAAGTAAGAGAATGGAGGTGTGTGAGTCATAGAATTGAAATGTGTGAAGTCACATAATGGAGGTGTGTGAAGTCATACAATGGAGGTGTGTGAAGTCACAGAATGGAGATGTGTGAAGTCACAGAATGGAGGTGTGTGAAGTCAGAATGGAGGTGTGTGAAGTCATAGAATGGACGTATGTGAAGTCACAGAATTCATGTGTGTGAAGTCAGAGAATGGAAGTGTGTGAAGTCATAGAATGGAGGTGTGTGAAGTCAAAAAGGAGGTGTCTGAAGTCAGAGAATATAGGTGTGTGAAGTCACAGAATGGAGGTGTGTGAAGTTATAGAATGGAGGTGTGTGAAAACATGGAATGGAGTTTTGTTAAGTCATAGAACGGAGGTGTGTGAAGTCATAGACTGGAGGTGTGTGAAGTCAGAATGGAGGTGTATGAAGTCATAGAATGGAGTTTTGTTAAGTCATAGAACGGAGGTGTGTGAAGTCATAGACTGGAGGTGTGTGAAGTCAGAATGGAGGTGTATGAAGTCATAGAATGGAGGTGTGTGAAGTCAAAAAGGAGGTGTGTGGAGTCAGAATGGAGGTCTGTGAAGTCACAGAATGGAGGTGTGTGAAGTCACAGATGGACATGTGTTAAGTCATAGAACGGCGGTGTGTGAAGTCATAGAATGGAGGCGTGTGAAGTCAGAATGGAGATGTGAGAAGAGAAAATGGCGGTGTGTGAAGTCATAGAATGGATGTTTTTGAAATAAGAATGGAGGTGTGTAAAGTCAGAGAATGGAGGTGTGTGAAGTCACAGAATGGAGGTAAGTGATGTCACAGAATGGAGATGTGTGAAGTCACAAAATGGAGGTGTGTGAATTCACAGAATGGAGGTGTGTGAAATCACAGAATGGAGGCGTGTGAAGTCACAGAATGAAGATGTGTGAAATCATAGAATGGAGGTGTGGGAAGTCAAAATGGAAGTGTGTGATGACAAAATTGAGGAATGTGAAGTCACAGAAAGTAGGTGTGTGAAGTCAAAATGGAGGTGTGTGAAATCATAGAATGGAGGTGTGTGAAGTCATAGAATGGAGGTGTGTGAAGTCACAGAATGGAGTTTTGTGAAGTCATAGAATGGAGGTGTGTGAAGTCACATAATTGAGGTGTGTGAAGTCACAGAATTGAGGTGTGTGAAGTCATAGAATGGAGGTGTGTGAAGTCACAGAATTGATGTGTGTGAAGTCACAGAATGGAGGTGTGTGAAGTCATAGAATGGAGGTGTGTGAAGACATAGAATGGAGTTGTGTGAAGTCATAGAATGGAGTTGTTTGAAATCACAGAATAGAGGTGTGTGAAGTCATAGTATGGACGTGTATGAAGTCATAGATTGAAGGTGTGTGAAGAAAGAATGGAGGTGGGTGAAGTTATAGAATGGAGGTGTGTGAAGAAAGTGGGGAGGTCTGTTAAGTCATAGAATGGAGGTGTGTGAAGTCTTAAAATGGAGGTGTGTGAAGTCATAGATTGGAGGTGTGTGAAGTCATAGGATGGAGGTGTGTGAAGTCATAGAATGGAGGTGTGTGAAGTCAAAATGCAATTGTGTGATGTTACAATTGAGGAATGTGAAGTCACAGAATGGAGGTATGTGAAGTCATAGATTGGAGGTGTGTGAAGTCATAGAATGGAGATGTGTGAAGTCACACAATGGAGGTGTCTGAAGTCATAGAATGGAGGTGTGTGAAGTCGTAGAATGGAGGTGTGTGAAGTCAGAATGGAGATGTGTGAATTCACAGAATTGAGGTGTGTGAAGTCATAGAAGGGAGGTGTGTGAAGTCACAGAATGGAGTTTTGTGAAGTCAAAGAATGGAGGTGTGTGAAGTCACAGAATTGAGGTGTGTGAAGTCACAGAATGGAGGTGTGTGAAGTCACAGAACGGAGGTGTGTGAAGTCAGAGAATGGAGCTGTGAGAAGTCATAGAATGGAAGTCTGTGAAGTCACAGAATTGAGGTGTGTGAAGTCACAGAATGGAGGTGTGTGAAGTCACAGAATGGAGGTGTGTGAAGTCATAGAATGGCGGTGTGTGAAGTCCCAGAATCGAGGTGTGTGAAGTCACAGAATGGAGGTGTGTGAAGCCAAAATGGAGGTGTGTGAAGTCATAGAATGGAGGTGTGTGAAGTAAGAGAATGGAGGTGTGTGAGTCATAGAATTGAAATGTGTGAAGTCACATAATGGAGGTGTGTGAAGTCATACAATGGAGGTGTGTGAAGTCACAGAATGGAGATGTGTGAAGTCACAGAATGGAGGTGTGTGAAGTCAGAATGGAGGTGTGTGAAGTCATAGAATGGACGTATGTGAAGTCACAGAATTCATGTGTGTGAAGTCAGAGAATGGAAGTGTGTGAAGTCATAGAATGGAGGTGTGTGAAGTCAAAAAGGAGGTGTCTGAAGTCAGAGAATATAGGTGTGTGAAGTCACAGAATGGAGGTGTGTGAAGTTATAGAATGGAGGTGTGTGAAAACATGGAATGGAGTTTTGTTAAGTCATAGAACGGAGGTGTGTGAAGTCATAGACTGGAGGTGTGTGAAGTCAGAATGGAGGTGTATGAAGTCATAGAATGGAGTTTTGTTAAGTCATAGAACGGAGGTGTGTGAAGTCATAGACTGGAGGTGTGTGAAGTCAGAATGGAGGTGTATGAAGTCATAGAATGGAGGTGTGTGAAGTCAAAAAGGAGGTGTGTGGAGTCAGAATGGAGGTCTGTGAAGTCACAGAATGGAGGTGTGTGAAGTCACAGATGGACATGTGTTAAGTCATAGAACGGCGGTGTGTGAAGTCATAGAATGGAGGCGTGTGAAGTCAGAATGGAGATGTGAGAAGAGAAAATGGCGGTGTGTGAAGTCATAGAATGGATGTTTTTGAAATAAGAATGGAGGTGTGTAAAGTCAGAGAATGGAGGTGTGTGAAGTCACAGAATGGAGGTAAGTGATGTCACAGAATGGAGATGTGTGAAGTCACAAAATGGAGGTGTGTGAATTCACAGAATGGAGGTGTGTGAAATCACAGAATGGAGGCGTGTGAAGTCACAGAATGAAGATGTGTGAAATCATAGAATGGAGGTGTGGGAAGTCAAAATGGAAGTGTGTGATGACAAAATTGAGGAATGTGAAGTCACAGAAAGTAGGTGTGTGAAGTCAAAATGGAGGTGTGTGAAGTCACAGAATGCAGGTATGTGAAGTCACAGAATGAAGGTGTGTGAAGTCAAAATGGAGGTTTGTGAAGTCTCTGAATTGAGGTGTGTGAAGTCGAAGATTGGTGGTGTGTGAAGTCATAGAATGGAGGTGTGTGAAGTCACAGAATGGAGGTGTGTGAAGTCACAATGGAGGTGTGTGAAGTCATAGAATGGAGGTGTGTGAAGTCAGAAAATGGAGGTGTGTAAAGTCAGAATGGAGGTGTGCGAAGTCATAGAAAGGAGGTGTGTAAAGTCATAGAATGGAGGTGTGTGAAGTCAGAATTGTGGTGTGTGAAGTTATAGAATGGAAGTTTGTGAGTCACAGAATGGAGGTGTGTAAAGTCAGAATGGAGGTGTACGAAGTCATAGAATGGAAGTGTGTGAAGTCATAGAATGGAGGTGTGTGAAATCATAGAATGGAGGTGTGTGAAGTCATAGAATGGAGGTGTGTGAAGTCACAGAATGAAGTTTTGTGAAGTCATAGAATGGAGGTGAGTGAAGTCACAGAATTGAGGTGTGTGAAGTCACAGAATTCAGGTGTGTGAAGTCATAGAATGGAGCTGTGTGAAGTCACAGAATTGATGTGTGTGAAGTCACAGAATGGAGGTGTGTGAAGTCATAGAATGGAGGTGTGTGAAGACATAGATTGGAGTTGTGTGAAGTCATAGAATGGAGTTGAGTGAAATCACAGAATAGAGGTGTGAAGTCATAGTATGGACGTGTATTTAGTCACAGATTGAAGGTGTGTGAAGTAAGAATGGAGGTGGGTGAAGTTATAGAATGGAGGTGTGTGAAGTCATAGAATGGAGGTGTGTGAAGTCTTAAAATGGAGGTGTGTGAAGTCATAGATTGGAGGTGTGTGAAGTCATAGAATGGAGGTGTGTGAAGTCATATAATGGAGGTGTGTGAAGTCAAATGCAATTGTGTGATGTTACAATTGAGGAATGTGAAGTCACAGAATGGAGGTATGTGAAGTCATAATGGAGGTGTGTGAAGTCACAGAATGGATGTGCGTCAATTCACAAAATAAAGGTGTGTGAAGAAAAAATGGAGGTTTGTGAAGTCAGAATTGAGGTGTGTGAAGTCATAGAATGGAGGTGTGTGAAGTCATAGAATGGAGGTGTGTGAAGTCACAGAATGGAGTTTTGTGAAGGCACAGAATCGAGGTGTGTGAAGTCACAGAATTGAGGTGTGTGAAGTCACAGAATTGAGGTGTGTGAAGTCATAGAATGGAGGTGTGTGAAGTCACAGAATTGAGGTGTGTGAAGTTACAGAATGGCGGTGGGTGAAGTCATACAATGGAGGTGTGTGAAGACATAGAATGGAGTTGTGGGAAGTCGAAGAATGGAGTTTTGTGAAGTCACAGAATGCCGTGTGTGAAGTCATAGTATGGACGTGTATGATGTCACAGATTGAAGGTGTATGAAGTAAGAATGGAGGTGGGTGAAGTCACAGAATGATGGTGTGTGAAGTCAGAGAATGGAGATACGTGAAGTCACAGAATGGAGGTGTGTGAAGTAAGAATGGAGGTGTGTCAAGTCATAGAATGGAGGTGTGTGAAGTCATAGAATGGTGGTGTGTGAAATCATAGAATGGAGGTGAGTGAAGTTCTAGAATGGAGGTGTGTGAATTCATAGAATCGAGGTGTGTGAAGTCATAGAATGGAGGTGTGTGAAGTCAAAAAGGAGGTGTTTGAAGTCAGAATGGAGGTCTGTGAAGTCATAGAATGGAGGTGAGTGAAGTCACAGATGGACATGTGTTAAGTCATAGAACGGGGGTGTGTGAAGTCATAGAATGGAGGCGAGTGAACTCAGAATGGAGATGTGTGAAGAGAGAATGGAGGTGTGTGAAGTCATAGAATGGATGTTTTTGAAATAAGAATGGAGGTGTGTAAAGTCAGAGAATGGAGGTGTGTGAAGTCACAGAATGGAGGTAAGTGATGTCACAGAATGGAGGTGTGTGAAGTCACAAAATGGAGGTGTGTGAATTCACAGAATGGAGGTGTGTGAAATCACAGAATGGAGGCGTGTGAAGTCACAGAATGAAGATCTGTGAAATCATAGAATGGAGGTGTGGGAAGTCAAAATGGAAGTGTGTGATGACAAAATTGAGGAATGTGAAGTCACAGAAAGTAGGTGTGTGAAGTCAAAATGGAGGTGTGTGAAGTCACAGAATGCAGGTATGTGAAGTCACAGAATGAAGGTGTGTGAAGTCAAAATGGAGGTTTGTGAAGTCTCTGAATTGAGGTGTGTGAAGTCAAAGATTGGTGGTGTGTGAAGTCATAGAATGGAGGTGTGTGAAGTCACAGAATGGAGGTGTGTGAAGTCACAATGGAGGTGTGTGAAGTCATAGAATGGAGGTGTGTGAAGTCAGAAAATGGAGGTGTGTAAAGTCAGAATGGAGGTGTGCGAAGTCATAGAGTGGAGGTGTGTGAAGTCAGAATTGTGGTGTGTGAAGTCATAGAATGGAGGTTTGTGAGTCACAGAATGGAGGTGTGTAAAGTCAGAATGGAGGTGTACGAAGTCATAGAATGGAAGTGTGTGAAGACATAGAATGGAGGTGTGTGAAGTCATAAAATGGAGGTGAGTGAAGTCATAGATTGGAGGTGTGTGAAGTCACAGAATGGAGGTGTGTGAAGTCATTGAATGGAGGTGTGTGAAGTCATAGAATGGAGGTGTGTGAAGTCAAAATGGATGTGTGTGATGTCACAATTGAGGAATGTGAAGTCACAGATTGGAGTTGTGTGAAGTCAAAATGGAGGTGTGTGAAGTCACAGAATGGATGTGTGTGAATTCACAGAATGTAGGTGTGTGAAGTCAAAATGGATGTTTATGAAGTCACTGAATTGAGGTGTGTGAAGTCATAGATTGGAGGTGTGTGAACTCATAGAATGGAGGTGTGTGAAGTCACAGAATGTAGGTGTGTGAAGGCATAGAATGGAGGTTTGTGAAGTCACAATGGAGGTGTATGAAGTCATTGAATGGGGTGTGTGAAGTCACAGAATGGGGGTGTGTAAAGTCAGAATGGAGGTGTGCGAGGTCATAGAATGGAGTTGTCTGAAGTCATAAAATGGAGGTGTGGGAAATCAGAATTGAGGTGTGTGAAGTCATAGAATGGAGGTTTGTGAAGTCACAGAATGGATGTGTGTGAAGTAAGAATGGAGGTGTACGAAGTCAAAGAATGGAGGTGTGTGAAGTCAGAATGGAGGTGTACGAAGTCAAAGAATGGAGGTGTGTGAAATCATAGAATGGAGGTGTGTGAAATCATAGAATAGAGGTGTGTGAAGTTCTAGAATGGAGGTGTGTGAAGTCATAGAATTGAGGTGTGTGAAGTCATAGAATTGAGTTGTGTGAAGTCACAGAATGGAGGTGTGTGAAGTCACAGAATGGAGGTTTGTGAAGTCACAGAATGGAGGTGTGTGAAGTCAGAATGGAGGTGTACGAAGTCAAAGAATGGAGGTGTGTGAAATCATAGAATGGAGGTGTGTGAAATCATAGAATAGAGGTGTGTGAAGTTCTAGAATGGAGGTGTGTGAAGTCATAGAATTGAGGTGTGTGAAGTCATAGAATTGAGTTGTGTGAAGTCACAGAATGGAGGTGTGTGAAGTCACAGAATGGAGGTTTGTGAAGTCACAGAATGGAGGTGTGTGAAGTCACAGAATGGAGTTGTGTGAAGTCAAAAAGGAGGTGTGTGAAGTCAGAATGGAGGTCTGTGAAGTCACAGAGTGCAGGTGTGTGAAGTCACAGATGGACATGTGTTAAGTCATAGAACGGAGGTGTGTGAAGTCACAGAATTGAGGTGTGTGAAGTCACAAATTGAGGTGTGTGAAGTCACAGAATGGAGGTGTGTGAAGGCAAAGAATGGAGGTGTGTGAAGTCAGAGAATGGAGGTGTGTGAGTCATAGAATTGACGTGTGTGAAGTCACAGAATGGAGGTGTGTGAGTCATAGAATTGAAGTGTGTGAAGTCAGAATGGGGGTGTGTGAAGTCATAGAATGGAGGTGTGTGAAGTCAGAATGGAGGTGTGTGAAGTCATACAATGGACGTATGTGAAGTCACAAATTTCAGCTGTGTGAAGTTCTAGAATGGAGGTGTGTGAAGTCATAGAATGGAGGTTTGTGAACTCACAGAATTGAGGTGTGTGAAGTCACAGAATGGAGGTGTGTGAATTCATAGAATGGAGGTGTGTGAAGTCATAGAATGGAGGTGTGTGAAGAAAGAGTGGAGGTGTGTTAAGTCATAGAATGGAGGTGTTTGAAGTCATAGAATGGAGGTGTGTTAACTCATAGTATGGACGTGTATGAAGTCAGAGATTGAAGGTGTGTGAAGTAAGAATGGAGGTGGGTGAAGTCACAGAAAGGAGGTGTGTGAAGTCAGAGAATGGAGGTGAGTGAAGTCATAGAATGGAAGTCTGTGAAGTCACAGAATGGAGGTGTGTGAAGTCACAGAATGGAGGTGTGTGAAGTCACAGAATGGAGGTGTGTGAATTCATAGAATGGAGGTGTGTGAAGTCATAGAATGGAGGTGTGTGAAAAAAGAGTGGAGGTGTGTTAAGTCATAGAATGGAGGTGTTTGAAGTCATAGAATGGAGGTGTGTTAAGTCATAGAATGGAGGTGTGTGACGTCATAAAATGGAGGTGTGTGAAGTCATAGATTGGAGGTGTGTGAAGTCATAGAATGGAGGTGTGTGAAGTCATTGAATGGAGGTGTGTGAAGTCATAGAATGGAGGTGTGTGAAGTCAAAATGCATGTGTGTGATGTCACAATTGAGGAATGTGAAGTCACAGAATGGAGGTGTGTGAAATCATAGAATGGAGGTGTATGAAGTCAAAAAGGAAGTGTGTGATGTCACAATTGAGGAATGTGAAGTCACAGAATGTAGTTCTGTGAAGTCAAAATGGAGGTGTGTGAAGTCACAGAATGGATGTGTGTGAATTCACAGAATGAAGGTGTGTGAAGTCAAAATGGAGGTTTGTAAAGTCACTGAATTGAGGTGTGTGAAGTCATAGATTGGATGTGTGAAGTCATAGAATGGAGGTGTGTGAAGTCACAGAATGTAGGTGTGTGAAGGCATAGAATGGAGGTTTGTGAAGTCACAATGGAGGTGTGTGAAGTCATTGAATGGAGGTGTGTGAAGTCACAGAATGGGGGTGTGTAAAGTCAGAATGGAGGTGTGCGAAGTCCTAGAATGGAGGTGTCTGAACTCATAAAATGGAGGTGTGTGAAGTCAGAATTGAGGTGTGTGAAGTCATAGAATGGAGCTGTCTGAAGTCATAAAATGGAGGTGTGTGAAGTCAAAATGGAGGTGTGTCAAGTCACAGAATGGAGGTGTGTGAAGTCAGAATGGAGGTGTGTGAAGTCATAGAATGGAGGTTTGTGAAGTCATAGAGTGGTGGTGTGTGAAATCATAGAACGGAGGTGTGTGAAGTTCTAGAATGGAGGTGTGTGAATTCATAGAATTGAGGTGTGTGAAGTCATAGAATGGAGGAGTGTGAAGTCACAGAATTGAGGTGTGTGAAGTCACAGAATTGAGGTGTGTGAAGTCACAGAATGGAGGTGTGTGAAGTCATAGAATGGAGGTGTGTGAAGACATAGATTGGAGTTGTGTGAAGTCATAGAATGGAGTTGAGTGAAATCACAGAATAGAGGTGTGAAGTCATAGTATGGACGTGTATTTAGTCACAGATTGAAGGTGTGTGAAGTAAGAATGGAGGTGGGTGAAGTAATAGAATGGAGGTGTGTGAAGTCATAGAATGGAGGTGTGTGAAGTCTTAAAATGGAGGTGTGTGAAGTCATAGATTGGAGGTGTGTGAAGTCATAGAATGGAGGTGTGTGAAGTCATATAATGGAGGTGTGTGAAGTCAAATGCAATTGTGTGATGTTACAATTGAGGAATGTGAAGTCACAGAATGGAGGTATGTGAAGTCATAATGGAGGTGTGTGAAGTCACAGAATGGATGTGCGTCAATTCACAAAATAAAGGTGTGTGAAGAAAAAATGGAGGTTTGTGAAGTCAGAATTGAGGTGTGTGAAGTCATAGAATGGAGGTGTGTGAAGTCATAGAATGGAGGTGTGGGAAGTCACAGAATGGAGTTTTGTGAAGGCACAGAATCGAGGTGTGTGAAGTCACAGAATTGAGGTGTGTGAAGTCACAGAATTGAGGTGTGTGAAGTCATAGAATGGAGGTGTGTGAAGTCACAGAATTGAGGTGTGTGAAGTTACAGAATGGCGGTGGGTGAAGTCATACAATGGAGGTGTGTGAAGACATAGAATGGAGTTGTGGGAAGTCGAAGAATGGAGTTTTGTGAAGTCACAGAATGCCGTGTGTGAAGTCATAGTATGGACGTGTATGATGTCACAGATTGAAGGTGTATGAAGTAAGAATGGAGGTGGGTGAAGTCACAGAATGATGGTGTGTGAAGTCAGAGAATGGAGATACGTGAAGTCACAGAATGGAGGTGTGTGAAGTAAGAATGGAGGTGTGTCAAGTCATAGAATGGAGGTGTGTGAAGTCATAGAATGGTGGTGTGTGAAATCATAGAATGGAGGTGAGTGAAGTTCTAGAATGGAGGTGTGTGAATTCATAGAATCGAGGTGTGTGAAGTCATAGAATGGAGGTGTGTGAAGTCAAAAAGGAGGTGTGTGAAGTCAGAATGGAGGTCTGTGAAGTCATAGAATGGAGGTGAGTGAAGTCACAGATGGACATGTGTTAAGTCATAGAACGGGGGTGTGTGAAGTCATAGAATGGAGGCGAGTGAACTCAGAATGGAGATGTGTGAAGAGAGAATGGAGGTGTGTGAAGTCATAGAATGGATGTTTTTGAAATAAGAATGGAGGTGTGTAAAGTCAGAGAATGGAGGTGTGTGAAGTCACAGAATGGAGGTAAGTGATGTCACAGAATGGAGGTGTGTGAAGTCACAAAATGGAGGTGTGTGAATTCACAGAATGGAGGTGTGTGAAATCACAGAATGGAGGCGTGTGAAGTCACAGAATGAAGATCTGTGAAATCATAGAATGGAGGTGTGGGAAGTCAAAATGGAAGTGTGTGATGACAAAATTGAGGAATGTGAAGTCACAGAAAGTAGGTGTGTGAAGTCAAAATGGAGGTGTGTGAAGTCACAGAATGCAGGTATGTGAAGTCACAGAATGAAGGTGTGTGAAGTCAAAATGGAGGTTTGTGAAGTCTCTGAATTGAGGTGTGTGAAGTCAAAGATTGGTGGTGTGTGAAGTCATAGAATGGAGGTGTGTGAAGTCACAGAATGGAGGTGTGTGAAGTCACAATGGAGGTGTGTGAAGTCATAGAATGGAGGTGTGTGAAGTCAGAAAATGGAGGTGTGTAAAGTCAGAATGGAGGTGTGCGAAGTCATAGAGTGGAGGTGTGTGAAGTCAGAATTGTGGTGTGTGAAGTCATAGAATGGAGGTTTGTGAGTCACAGAATGGAGGTGTGTAAAGTCAGAATGGAGGTGTACGAAGTCATAGAATGGAAGTGTGTGAAGACATAGAATGGAGGTGTGTGAAGTCATAAAATGGAGGTGAGTGAAGTCATAGATTGGAGGTGTGTGAAGTCACAGAATGGAGGTGTGTGAAGTCATTGAATGGAGGTGTGTGAAGTCATAGAATGGAGGTGTGTGAAGTCAAAATGGATGTGTGTGATGTCACAATTGAGGAATGTGAAGTCACAGATTGGAGTTGTGTGAAGTCAAAATGGAGGTGTGTGAAGTCACAGAATGGATGTGTGTGAATTCACAGAATGTAGGTGTGTGAAGTCAAAATGGATGTTTATGAAGTCACTGAATTGAGGTGTGTGAAGTCATAGATTGGAGGTGTGTGAACTCATAGAATGGAGGTGTGTGAAGTCACAGAATGTAGGTGTGTGAAGGCATAGAATGGAGGTTTGTGAAGTCACAATGGAGGTGTATGAAGTCATTGAATGGGGTGTGTGAAGTCACAGAATGGGGGTGTGTAAAGTCAGAATGGAGGTGTGCGAGGTCATAGAATGGAGTTGTCTGAAGTCATAAAATGGAGGTGTGGGAAATCAGAATTGAGGTGTGTGAAGTCATAGAATGGAGGTTTGTGAAGTCACAGAATGGATGTGTGTGAAGTAAGAATGGAGGTGTACGAAGTCAAAGAATGGAGGTGTGTGAAGTCAGAATGGAGGTGTACGAAGTCAAAGAATGGAGGTGTGTGAAATCATAGAATGGAGGTGTGTGAAATCATAGAATAGAGGTGTGTGAAGTTCTAGAATGGAGGTGTGTGAAGTCATAGAATTGAGGTGTGTGAAGTCATAGAATTGAGTTGTGTGAAGTCACAGAATGGAGGTGTGTGAAGTCACAGAATGGAGGTTTGTGAAGTCACAGAATGGAGGTGTGTGAAGTCACAGAATGGAGTTGTGTGAAGTCAAAAAGGAGGTGTGTGAAGTCAGAATGGAGGTCTGTGAAGTCACAGAGTGCAGGTGTGTGAAGTCACAGATGGACATGTGTTAAGTCATAGAACGGAGGTGTGTGAAGTCACAGAATTGAGGTGTGTGAAGTCACAAATTGAGGTGTGTGAAGTCACAGAATGGAGGTGTGTGAAGGCAAAGAATGGAGGTGTGTGAAGTCAGAGAATGGAGGTGTGTGAGTCATAGAATTGACGTGTGTGAAGTCACAGAATGGAGGTGTGTGAGTCATAGAATTGAAGTGTGTGAAGTCAGAATGGGGGTGTGTGAAGTCATAGAATGGAGGTGTGTGAAGTCAGAATGGAGGTGTGTGAAGTCATACAATGGACGTATGTGAAGTCACAAATTTCAGCTGTGTGAAGTTCTAGAATGGAGGTGTGTGAAGTCATAGAATGGAGGTTTGTGAACTCACAGAATTGAGGTGTGTGAAGTCACAGAATGGAGGTGTGTGAATTCATAGAATGGAGGTGTGTGAAGTCATAGAATGGAGGTGTGTGAAGAAAGAGTGGAGGTGTGTTAAGTCATAGAATGGAGGTGTTTGAAGTCATAGAATGGAGGTGTGTTAACTCATAGTATGGACGTGTATGAAGTCAGAGATTGAAGGTGTGTGAAGTAAGAATGGAGGTGGGTGAAGTCACAGAAAGGAGGTGTGTGAAGTCAGAGAATGGAGGTGAGTGAAGTCATAGAATGGAAGTCTGTGAAGTCACAGAATGGAGGTGTGTGAAGTCACAGAATGGAGGTGTGTGAAGTCACAGAATGGAGGTGTGTGAATTCATAGAATGGAGGTGTGTGAAGTCATAGAATGGAGGTGTGTGAAAAAAGAGTGGAGGTGTGTTAAGTCATAGAATGGAGGTGTTTGAAGTCATAGAATGGAGGTGTGTTAAGTCATAGAATGGAGGTGTGTGACGTCATAAAATGGAGGTGTGTGAAGTCATAGATTGGAGGTGTGTGAAGTCATAGAATGGAGGTGTGTGAAGTCATTGAATGGAGGTGTGTGAAGTCATAGAATGGAGGTGTGTGAAGTCAAAATGCATGTGTGTGATGTCACAATTGAGGAATGTGAAGTCACAGAATGGAGGTGTGTGAAATCATAGAATGGAGGTGTATGAAGTCAAAAAGGAAGTGTGTGATGTCACAATTGAGGAATGTGAAGTCACAGAATGTAGTTCTGTGAAGTCAAAATGGAGGTGTGTGAAGTCACAGAATGGATGTGTGTGAATTCACAGAATGAAGGTGTGTGAAGTCAAAATGGAGGTTTGTAAAGTCACTGAATTGAGGTGTGTGAAGTCATAGATTGGATGTGTGAAGTCATAGAATGGAGGTGTGTGAAGTCACAGAATGTAGGTGTGTGAAGGCATAGAATGGAGGTTTGTGAAGTCACAATGGAGGTGTGTGAAGTCATTGAATGGAGGTGTGTGAAGTCACAGAATGGGGGTGTGTAAAGTCAGAATGGAGGTGTGCGAAGTCCTAGAATGGAGGTGTCTGAACTCATAAAATGGAGGTGTGTGAAGTCAGAATTGAGGTGTGTGAAGTCATAGAATGGAGCTGTCTGAAGTCATAAAATGGAGGTGTGTGAAGTCAAAATGGAGGTGTGTCAAGTCACAGAATGGAGGTGTGTGAAGTCAGAATGGAGGTGTGTGAAGTCATAGAATGGAGGTTTGTGAAGTCATAGAGTGGTGGTGTGTGAAATCATAGAACGGAGGTGTGTGAAGTTCTAGAATGGAGGTGTGTGAATTCATAGAATTGAGGTGTGTGAAGTCATAGAATGGAGGAGTGTGAAGTCACAGAATTGAGGTGTGTGAAGTCACAGAATTGAGGTGTGTGAAGTCACAGAATGGAGGTGTGTGAAGTCATAGAATGGAGGTGTGTGAAGACATAGATTGGAGTTGTGTGAAGTCATAGAATGGAGTTGAGTGAAATCACAGAATAGAGGTGTGAAGTCATAGTATGGACGTGTATTTAGTCACAGATTGAAGGTGTGTGAAGTAAGAATGGAGGTGGGTGAAGTAATAGAATGGAGGTGTGTGAAGTCATAGAATGGAGGTGTGTGAAGTCTTAAAATGGAGGTGTGTGAAGTCATAGATTGGAGGTGTGTGAAGTCATAGAATGGAGGTGTGTGAAGTCATATAATGGAGGTGTGTGAAGTCAAATGCAATTGTGTGATGTTACAATTGAGGAATGTGAAGTCACAGAATGGAGGTATGTGAAGTCATAATGGAGGTGTGTGAAGTCACAGAATGGATGTGCGTCAATTCACAAAATAAAGGTGTGTGAAGAAAAAATGGAGGTTTGTGAAGTCAGAATTGAGGTGTGTGAAGTCATAGAATGGAGGTGTGTGAAGTCATAGAATGGAGGTGTGGGAAGTCACAGAATGGAGTTTTGTGAAGGCACAGAATCGAGGTGTGTGAAGTCACAGAATTGAGGTGTGTGAAGTCACAGAATTGAGGTGTGTGAAGTCATAGAATGGAGGTGTGTGAAGTCACAGAATTGAGGTGTGTGAAGTTACAGAATGGCGGTGGGTGAAGTCATACAATGGAGGTGTGTGAAGACATAGAATGGAGTTGTGGGAAGTCGAAGAATGGAGTTTTGTGAAGTCACAGAATGCCGTGTGTGAAGTCATAGTATGGACGTGTATGATGTCACAGATTGAAGGTGTATGAAGTAAGAATGGAGGTGGGTGAAGTCACAGAATGATGGTGTGTGAAGTCAGAGAATGGAGATACGTGAAGTCACAGAATGGAGGTGTGTGAAGTAAGAATGGAGGTGTGTCAAGTCATAGAATGGAGGTGTGTGAAGTCATAGAATGGTGGTGTGTGAAATCATAGAATGGAGGTGAGTGAAGTTCTAGAATGGAGGTGTGTGAATTCATAGAATCGAGGTGTGTGAAGTCATAGAATGGAGGTGTGTGAAGTCAAAAAGGAGGTGTGTGAAGTCAGAATGGAGGTCTGTGAAGTCATAGAATGGAGGTGAGTGAAGTCACAGATGGACATGTGTTAAGTCATAGAACGGGGGTGTGTGAAGTCATAGAATGGAGGCGAGTGAACTCAGAATGGAGATGTGTGAAGAGAGAATGGAGGTGTGTGAAGTCATAGAATGGATGTTTTTGAAATAAGAATGGAGGTGTGTAAAGTCAGAGAATGGAGGTGTGTGAAGTCACAGAATGGAGGTAAGTGATGTCACAGAATGGAGGTGTGTGAAGTCACAAAATGGAGGTGTGTGAATTCACAGAATGGAGGTGTGTGAAATCACAGAATGGAGGCGTGTGAAGTCACAGAATGAAGATCTGTGAAATCATAGAATGGAGGTGTGGGAAGTCAAAATGGAAGTGTGTGATGACAAAATTGAGGAATGTGAAGTCACAGAAAGTAGGTGTGTGAAGTCAAAATGGAGGTGTGTGAAGTCACAGAATGCAGGTATGTGAAGTCACAGAATGAAGGTGTGTGAAGTCAAAATGGAGGTTTGTGAAGTCTCTGAATTGAGGTGTGTGAAGTCAAAGATTGGTGGTGTGTGAAGTCATAGAATGGAGGTGTGTGAAGTCACAGAATGGAGGTGTGTGAAGTCACAATGGAGGTGTGTGAAGTCATAGAATGGAGGTGTGTGAAGTCAGAAAATGGAGGTGTGTAAAGTCAGAATGGAGGTGTGCGAAGTCATAGAGTGGAGGTGTGTGAAGTCAGAATTGTGGTGTGTGAAGTCATAGAATGGAGGTTTGTGAGTCACAGAATGGAGGTGTGTAAAGTCAGAATGGAGGTGTACGAAGTCATAGAATGGAAGTGTGTGAAGACATAGAATGGAGGTGTGTGAAGTCATAAAATGGAGGTGAGTGAAGTCATAGATTGGAGGTGTGTGAAGTCACAGAATGGAGGTGTGTGAAGTCATTGAATGGAGGTGTGTGAAGTCATAGAATGGAGGTGTGTGAAGTCAAAATGGATGTGTGTGATGTCACAATTGAGGAATGTGAAGTCACAGATTGGAGTTGTGTGAAGTCAAAATGGAGGTGTGTGAAGTCACAGAATGGATGTGTGTGAATTCACAGAATGTAGGTGTGTGAAGTCAAAATGGATGTTTATGAAGTCACTGAATTGAGGTGTGTGAAGTCATAGATTGGAGGTGTGTGAACTCATAGAATGGAGGTGTGTGAAGTCACAGAATGTAGGTGTGTGAAGGCATAGAATGGAGGTTTGTGAAGTCACAATGGAGGTGTATGAAGTCATTGAATGGGGTGTGTGAAGTCACAGAATGGGGGTGTGTAAAGTCAGAATGGAGGTGTGCGAGGTCATAGAATGGAGTTGTCTGAAGTCATAAAATGGAGGTGTGGGAAATCAGAATTGAGGTGTGTGAAGTCATAGAATGGAGGTTTGTGAAGTCACAGAATGGATGTGTGTGAAGTAAGAATGGAGGTGTACGAAGTCAAAGAATGGAGGTGTGTGAAGTCAGAATGGAGGTGTACGAAGTCAAAGAATGGAGGTGTGTGAAATCATAGAATGGAGGTGTGTGAAATCATAGAATAGAGGTGTGTGAAGTTCTAGAATGGAGGTGTGTGAAGTCATAGAATTGAGGTGTGTGAAGTCATAGAATTGAGTTGTGTGAAGTCACAGAATGGAGGTGTGTGAAGTCACAGAATGGAGGTTTGTGAAGTCACAGAATGGAGGTGTGTGAAGTCAGAATGGAGGTGTACGAAGTCAAAGAATGGAGGTGTGTGAAATCATAGAATGGAGGTGTGTGAAATCATAGAATAGAGGTGTGTGAAGTTCTAGAATGGAGGTGTGTGAAGTCATAGAATTGAGGTGTGTGAAGTCATAGAATTGAGTTGTGTGAAGTCACAGAATGGAGGTGTGTGAAGTCACAGAATGGAGGTTTGTGAAGTCACAGAATGGAGGTGTGTGAAGTCACAGAATGGAGTTGTGTGAAGTCAAAAAGGAGGTGTGTGAAGTCAGAATGGAGGTCTGTGAAGTCACAGAGTGCAGGTGTGTGAAGTCACAGATGGACATGTGTTAAGTCATAGAACGGAGGTGTGTGAAGTCACAGAATTGAGGTGTGTGAAGTCACAAATTGAGGTGTGTGAAGTCACAGAATGGAGGTGTGTGAAGGCAAAGAATGGAGGTGTGTGAAGTCAGAGAATGGAGGTGTGTGAGTCATAGAATTGACGTGTGTGAAGTCACAGAATGGAGGTGTGTGAGTCATAGAATTGAAGTGTGTGAAGTCAGAATGGGGGTGTGTGAAGTCATAGAATGGAGGTGTGTGAAGTCAGAATGGAGGTGTGTGAAGTCATACAATGGACGTATGTGAAGTCACAAATTTCAGCTGTGTGAAGTTCTAGAATGGAGGTGTGTGAAGTCATAGAATGGAGGTTTGTGAACTCACAGAATTGAGGTGTGTGAAGTCACAGAATGGAGGTGTGTGAATTCATAGAATGGAGGTGTGTGAAGTCATAGAATGGAGGTGTGTGAAGAAAGAGTGGAGGTGTGTTAAGTCATAGAATGGAGGTGTTTGAAGTCATAGAATGGAGGTGTGTTAACTCATAGTATGGACGTGTATGAAGTCAGAGATTGAAGGTGTGTGAAGTAAGAATGGAGGTGGGTGAAGTCACAGAAAGGAGGTGTGTGAAGTCAGAGAATGGAGGTGAGTGAAGTCATAGAATGGAAGTCTGTGAAGTCACAGAATGGAGGTGTGTGAAGTCACAGAATGGAGGTGTGTGAAGTCACAGAATGGAGGTGTGTGAATTCATAGAATGGAGGTGTGTGAAGTCATAGAATGGAGGTGTGTGAAAAAAGAGTGGAGGTGTGTTAAGTCATAGAATGGAGGTGTTTGAAGTCATAGAATGGAGGTGTGTTAAGTCATAGAATGGAGGTGTGTGACGTCATAAAATGGAGGTGTGTGAAGTCATAGATTGGAGGTGTGTGAAGTCATAGAATGGAGGTGTGTGAAGTCATTGAATGGAGGTGTGTGAAGTCATAGAATGGAGGTGTGTGAAGTCAAAATGCATGTGTGTGATGTCACAATTGAGGAATGTGAAGTCACAGAATGGAGGTGTGTGAAATCATAGAATGGAGGTGTATGAAGTCAAAAAGGAAGTGTGTGATGTCACAATTGAGGAATGTGAAGTCACAGAATGTAGTTCTGTGAAGTCAAAATGGAGGTGTGTGAAGTCACAGAATGGATGTGTGTGAATTCACAGAATGAAGGTGTGTGAAGTCAAAATGGAGGTTTGTAAAGTCACTGAATTGAGGTGTGTGAAGTCATAGATTGGATGTGTGAAGTCATAGAATGGAGGTGTGTGAAGTCACAGAATGTAGGTGTGTGAAGGCATAGAATGGAGGTTTGTGAAGTCACAATGGAGGTGTGTGAAGTCATTGAATGGAGGTGTGTGAAGTCACAGAATGGGGGTGTGTAAAGTCAGAATGGAGGTGTGCGAAGTCCTAGAATGGAGGTGTCTGAACTCATAAAATGGAGGTGTGTGAAGTCAGAATTGAGGTGTGTGAAGTCATAGAATGGAGCTGTCTGAAGTCATAAAATGGAGGTGTGTGAAGTCAAAATGGAGGTGTGTCAAGTCACAGAATGGAGGTGTGTGAAGTCAGAATGGAGGTGTGTGAAGTCATAGAATGGAGGTTTGTGAAGTCATAGAGTGGTGGTGTGTGAAATCATAGAACGGAGGTGTGTGAAGTTCTAGAATGGAGGTGTGTGAATTCATAGAATTGAGGTGTGTGAAGTCATAGAATGGAGGAGTGTGAAGTCACAGAATTGAGGTGTGTGAAGTCACAGAATTGAGGTGTGTGAAGTCACAGAATGGAGGTGTGTGAAGTCAGAGAATGGAGGTGTGTGATGTCATAGAATGGAAGTCTGTGAAGTCACAGAATTGAGGTGTGTGAAGTCACAGAATGGAGGTGTGTGAAGTCACAGAATGGAGGTGTATGAAGTCATAGAATGGAGGTGTGTGAAGTCCCAGAATGGAGGTGTGTGAAGTCACAGAATGGATGTGTGTGAAGCCAAAATGGAGGTGTGTGAATGCATAGAATGGAGGTGTGTGAAGTCAGAGAATGGAGGTGTGTGAAGTCACAGAATGGAGATGTGTGAAGTCACAGAATGGAGGTGTGTGAAGTCATAGAATGGACTTATGTGAAGTCACAGAATTCATGTGTGTGAAGTCGGAGAATGGAAGTGTGTGAAGTCATAGAATGGAGGTGTGTGAAGTCAAAAAGGAGGTGTCTGAAGTCAGAGAATATAGGTGTGTGAAGTCACAGAATGGAAGTGTGTGAAGTCATAGAATGGAGGTGTTTGAAGTCATAGAATGGAGGTGTGTTAAGTCATAGAATGGAGGTGTGTGACGTCATAAAATGGAGGTGTGTGAAGTCATAGATTGGAGGTGTGTGAAGTCATAGAATGGAGGTGTGTGAAGTCATTGAATGGAGGTGTGTGAAGTCATAGAATGGAGGTGTGTGAAGTCAAAATGCATGTGTGTGATGTCACAATTGAGGAATGTGAAGTCACAGAATGGAGGTGTGTGAAATCATAGAATGGAGGTGTATGAAGTCAAAAAGGAAGTGTGTGATGTCACAATTGAGGAATGTGAAGTCACAGAATGGAGTTCTGTGAAGTCAAAATGGAGGTGTGTGAAGTCACAGAATGGATGTGTGTGAATTCACAGAATGAAGGTGTGTGAAGTCAAAATGGAGGTTTGTAAAGTCACTGAATTGAGGTGTGTGAAGTCATAGATTGGATGTGTGAAGTCATAGAATGGAGGTGTGTGAAGTCACAGAATGTAGGTGTGTGAAGGCATAGAATGGAGGTTTGTGAAGTCACAATGGAGGTGTGTGAAGTCATTGAATGGAGGTGTGTGAAGTCACAGAATGGGGGTGTGTAAAGTCAGAATGGAGGTGTGCGAAGTCCTAGAATGGAGGTGTCTGAACTCATAAAATGGAGGTGTGTGAAGTCAGAATTGAGGTGTGTGAAGTCATAGAATGGAGCTGTCTGAAGTCATAAAATGGAGGTGTGTGAAGTCAAAATGGAGGTGTGTGAAGTCACAGAATGGAGGTGTGTGAAGTCAGAATGGAGGTGTGTGAAGTCATAGAATGGAGGTTTGTGAAGTCCTAGAGTGGTGGTGTGTGAAATCATAGAATGGAGGTGTGTGAAGTTCTAGAATGGAGGTGTGTGAATTCATAGAATTGAGGTGTGTGAAGTCATAGAATGGAGGTGTGTGAAGTCACAGAATTGAGGTGTGTGAAGTCACAGAATTGAGGTGTGTGAAGTCACAGAATGGAGGTGTGTGAAGTCAGAGAATGGAGGTGTGTGATGTCATAGAATGGAAGTCTGTGAAGTCACAGAATTGAGGTGTGTGAAGTCACAGAATGGAGGTGTGTGAAGTCACAGAATGGAGGTGTGTGAAGTCATAGAATGGAGGTGTGTGAAGTCCCAGAATGGAGGTGTGTGAAGTCACAGAATGGATGTGTGTGAAGCCAAAATGGAGGTGTGTGAAGGCATAGAATGGAGGTGTGTGAAGTCAGAGAATGGAGGTGTGTGAAGCCACAGAATGGAGATGTGTGAAGTCACAGAATGGAGGTGTGTGAAGTCATAGAATGGACTTATGTGAAGTCACAGAATTCATGTGTGTGAAGTCGGAGAATGGAAGTGTGTGAAGTCATAGAATGGAGGTGTGTGAAGTCAAAAAGGAGGTGTCTGAAGTCAGAGAATATAGGTGTGTGAAGTCACAGAATGGAAGTGTGTGAAGTCATAGAATGTAGGTGTGTGAAAACATAGAATGGAGTTGTGTTAAGTCATAGAACGGAGGTGTGTGAAATCATAGACTGGAGGTGTGTGAAGTCAGAATGGAGGTGTATGAAGTCATAGAATGGACGTGTGTGAAGTTACAGAATGGAGGTGTGTGAAGTCAGAGATTGTAGGTGTGTGAAGTCATAGAATGGAGGTGTGTGAAGTCAAAAAGGAGGTGTGTGAAGTCAGAATGGAGGTCTGTGAAGTCACAGAATGGAGGTGTGTGAAGTCACAGATGGACATGTGTTTAGTCATAGAACGGAGGTGTGTGAAGTCATAGCATGGAGATGTGTGAAGAGAGAATGGAGGTGTGTGAAGTCATAGAATGGATGTTTTTAAATAAGAATGGAGGTGTGTAAAGTCAGAGAATGGAGGTGTGTGAAGTCACAGAATGGAGGTAAGTGATGTCACAGAATGGAGGTGTGTGAAGTCACAAAATGGAGGTGTGTGAATTCACAGAATGGAGGTGTGTGAAGTCAAAGAATGAAGATGTGTGAAATCATAGAATGGAGGTGTGGGAAGTCAAAATGGAAGTGTGTGATGACAATTGAGGAATGTGAAGTCACAGAAAGTAGGTGTGTGAAGTCAAGATGGAGGTGTGTGAAGTCGCAATGCAGGTATGTGAAGTCACAGAATGAAGGTGTGTGAAGTCAAAATGGAGGATTGTGAAGTCTCTGAATTGAGGTGTGTGAAGTCAAAGATTGGTGGTGTGTGAAGTCATGAAATGGAGGTGTGTGAAGTCACAGAATGGAGGTGTGTGAAGTCACAATGGAGGTGTGTGAAGTCATAGAATGGAGGTGTGTGAAGTCAGAAAATGGAGGTGTGTAAAGTCAGAATGGAGGTGTGCGAAGTCATAGAATGGAGGTGTGTGAAGTCAGAATTGTGGTGTGTGAAGTCATAGAATGGAGGTTTGTGAGTCACAGAATTGAGGTGTGTAAAGTCAGAATGGAGGTGTACGAAGTCATAGAATGGAATTGTGTGAAGTCATAGAATGGAGGTGTGTGAAATCATAGAATGGAGGTGTGTGAAGTCATAGAATGGAGGTGTGTGAAGTCACAGAATGGAGTTTTGTGAAGTCATAGAATGGAGGTGTGTGAAGTCACAGAACTGAGGTGTGTGAAGTCACAGAATTGAGGTGTGTGAAGTCATAGAATGGAGGTGTGCGAAGTCACAGAATTGATGTGTGTGAAGTCACAGAATGGAGGTGTGTGAAGTCATAGAATGGAGGTGTGTGAAGACATAGAATGCAGTTGTGTGAAGTCATAGAATGGAGTTGTGTGAAATCACAGAATAGAGGTGTGTGAAGTCATAGTATGGACGTGTATGGAGTCACAGATTGAAGGTGTGTAAAGTAATAATGGAGGTGGGTGAAGTTATAGAATGGAGGTGTGTGAAGAAAGAGGGGAGGTGTGTTAAGTCATAGAATGGAGGTGTTTGAAGTCATAGAATGGAGGTGTGTGAAGTCATAGAATGGAGGTGTGTGAAGTCTTAAAATGGAGGTGTGTGAAGTCATAGATTGGAGGTGTGTGAAGTCATAGAATGGAGGTGTGTGAAGTCATAGAATGGAGGTGTGTGAAGTCAAAATGCAATTGTGTGATGTTACAATTGAGGAACGTGAAGTCACAGAATGGAGGTATGAGAAGTCATAATGGAGGTGTGTGAAGTCACAGAATGGATGTGCGTAAATTCACAAAATAAAGGTGTGTGAAGAAAAAATGGAGGTTTGTGAAGTCAGAATTGAGGTGTGTGAATTCATAGAATGGAGGTGTGTGAAGTCATAGAATGGAGGTGTGTGAAAACATAGAATGGAGGTGTGTGAAATCATAGAATGGAGGTGTGTGAAGTTCTAGAATGGAGGTGTGTGAAGTCATAGAATGGAGGTGTGTGAAGTCACAGAATGGAATTTTGTGAAGTCACTGAATCGAGGTGTGTGAAGTCACCGAATTGAGGTGTGTGAAGTCACAGAATTGAGGTGTGTGAAGTCATAGAATGGAGGTGTGTGAAGTCACAGAATGGAGGTGTCTGAAGTCATAGAATGGAGGTGTGTGAAGTCGTAGAATGGAGGTGTGTGAAGTCAGAATGGAGATGTGTGAAGTCACAGAATGGAAGTGTGTGAAGTCATAGAAAGTTTGTGTGTGAAGTCATAGAATGGAGGTGTATAAAGTCATAGAATGGACTTGTGTGAAGTCAGATTGCAGGTGTGTGAAGTCATAGAATGGCGGTGTGTGAGTCATAGAATTGAAGTGTGTGAAGTCACATAATGGAGGTGTGTGAAGTTCTAAAATGGAGGTGTGTGAAGTCATAGAATGGAGGTTTGTGAAGTCACAGAATTGAGGTGTGTAAAGTCATAGAATGGAGGTGTGTGAAGTCACAGAATGGAGGAGTGTGAAGTCAGAATGGAGGTGTGTGAAGTCATAGAATGGAGGTGTGTGAAGTCATAGAATGGTGGTGTGTGAAATCATAGAATGGAGGTGTGTAAAGTTCTAGAATTGAGGTGTGTGAAGTCACAGAATTGAGGTGTGTGAAGTTACAGAATTGAGGTGTGTGAAGTCACAGAATGGAGGTGTGTGAAGTCAGAGAATGGAGGTGTGTGAAGTCATAGAACGGAAGTCTGTGAAGTCACAGAATTGAGGTGTGTGAAGTCACAGAATGGAGGTGTGTGAAGTCACAGAATGGAGGTGTGTGAAGTCATAGAATGGTGGTGTATGAAGTCCCAGAATGGAGGTGTGTGAAGTCCCAGAATGGAGGTGTGTGAAGTCACAGAATGGAGGTGTGTGGAGCCAAAATGGAGGTGTGTGAAGTCATAGAATGGAGGTGTGTGAAGTCAGAGAATGGAGGTGTGTGAGTCATAGAATTGAAATGTGTGAAGTCACATAATGGAGGTGTGTGAAGTCATAGAATGGAGGTGTGTGAAATCACAGAATGGAGATGTGTGAAGTCACAGAATGGAGGTGTGTGAAGTCAGAATGGAGGTGTGTGAAGTCATAGAATGGACGTATGTGAAGTCACAGAATACATGTGTGTGATGTCAGAGAATGGAACTGTGTGAAGTCATAGAATGGAGGTGTGTGAAGTCAAAAAGGAGGTGTCTGAAGTCAGAGAATATAGGTGTGTGAAGTCACCGAATGGAGGTGTTTGAAGTCATAGAATGGAGGTGTGTGAAAACATAGAATGGAGTTGTGTTAAGTCATAGAATGGAGGTGTGTGAAGTCATAGACTGGAGGTGTGTGAAGTCAGAATGGAGGTGTGTGAAGTCATAGAATGGACGTGTGTGAAATCACAGAATGGAGGTGTGTGAAGTCAGAGAATGTAGGTGTGTGAAGTCATAGAATGGAGGTGTGCGAAGTCAAAAAGGAGGTGTGTGACGTCAGAATGGAGGTCTGTGAAGTCACAGAATGGAGGTGTGTGAAGTCATAGACTGGAGGTGTGTGAAGTCAGAATGGAGGTGTGTGAAGTCATAGAATGGACGTGTGTGAAGTCACAGAATGGAGGTGTGCGAAGTCAGAGAATGTAGGTGTGTGAAGTCATACAATGGAGGTGTGCAAAGTCAAAAAGGAGGTGTGTGAAGTCAGAATGGAGGTCTGTGAAGTCATAGAATGGAGGTGTGTGAAGTCGTAGAATGGAGGCGTGTGAAGTCAGAATGGAGATGTGTGAAGAGAGAATGGAGGTGTGTGAAGTCATAGAATGGATGTTTTTAAATAAGAATGGAGGTGTGTAAAGTCAGAGAATGGAGGTGTGTGAAGTCACAGAATGGAGGTAAGTGATGTCACAGAATGGAGGTGTGTGAAGTCACAAAATGGAGGTGTGTGAATTCACAGAATGGAGGTGTGTGAAATCACAGAATGGAGGCGTGTGAAGTCACAGAATGAAGATCTGTGAAATCATAGAATGGAGGTGTGGGAAGTCAAAATTGGAGTGTGTGATGACAAAATTGAGGAATGTGAAGTCACAGAAAGTAGGTGTGTGAAGTCAAAATGGAGGTGTGTGAAGTCACAGAATGCAGGTATGTGAAGTCACAGAATGAAGGTGTGTGAAGTCAAAATGGAGGTTTGTGAAGTCTCTGAATTGAGGTGTGTGAAGTCAAAGATTGGTGGTGTGTGAAGTCATAGAATGGAGGTGTGTGAAGTCACAGAATGGAGGTGTGTGAAGTCACAATGGAGGTGTGTGAAGTCATAGAATGGAGGTGTGTGAAGTCAGAAAATGGAGGTGTGTAAAGTCAGAATGGAGGTGTGCGAAGTCATAGAATGGAGGTGTGTAAAGTCAGAGAATGGAGGTGTGTGAAGTCAGAATTGTGGTGTGTGAAGTCATAGAATGGAGGTTTTTGAGCCACAGAATGGAGGTGTGTAAAGTCAGAATGGAGGTGTACGAAGTCATAGAATGGAAGTGTGTGAAGTCATAGAATGGAGGTGTGTGAAATCATAGAACGGAGGTGTGTGAAGTCATAGAATGGAATTGTGTGAAGTCACACAATGGAGTTTTGTGAAGTCATAGAATGGAGGTGTGTGAAGTCATAGAATGGAGGTGTGTGAAGTCACAGAATTGATGTGTGTGAAGTCACAGAATGGAGGTGTGTGAAGTCATAGAATGGAGGTGTGTGAAGACATAGAATGGAGTTGTGTGAAGTCATAGAATGGAGGTGTGTGAAGTCAAAATGCAATTGTGTGATGTTACAATTGAGGAATGTGAAGTCACGAAATGGAGGTATGTGAAGTCATAATGGAGGTGTGTGAAGTCACAGAATGGATGTGCGTAAATTCACAAAATAAAGGTGTGTGAAGAAAAAATGGAGGTTTGTGAAGTCAGAATTGAGGTGTGTGAAATCATACAATGGAGGTGTGTGAAGTCACAGAATGGAGGTGTGTGAAGTCAGAATGGGGGTGTGTGAAGTCATAGAATGGAGGTGTGTGAAGTCAGAATGGAGGTGTGTGCAGTCATAGAATGGACGTATGTGAAGTCACAAAATTCAGGTGTGTGAAGTCATAGAATGGAGGTGTGTGTAGTCATAGAATGGAGGTGTGTGAAGTCACATAATGGAGGTGTGTGAAGTTCTAGAATGGAGGTGTGTGAAGTCATAGAATGGAGATTTGTGAACTCACAGAATTGAGGTGTGTGAAGTCATAGAATGGAGGTGTGTGAAGAAAGAGTGGAGGTGTGTTAAGTCATAGAATGGAGGTGTTTGAAGTCATAGAATGGAGGTGTGTTAAGTCATAGTATGGACGTGTATGAAGTGAGAGATTGAAGGTGTGTGAAGTCATAGAATGAAAGTCTGTGAAGTCACAGAATGGAGGTGTGTGAAGTCACAGAATGCAGGTGTGTGAAGTCATAGAATGAAAGTCTGTGAAGTCACAGAATGGAGGTGTGTGAAGTCACAGAATGGAGGTGTGTGAATTCATAGAATGTAGGTGTGTGAAGTCATAGAATGGAGGTGTGTGAAGAAAGAGTGGAGGTGTGTTAAGTCATAGAATGGAGGTGTTTGAAGTCATAGAATGGAGGTGTGTTAAGTCATAGAATGGAGGTGTGTGAAGTCATAAAACGGAGGTGTGTGAAGTCATTGAATGGAGGTGTGTGAAGTCATAGAATGGAGGAGTGTGAAGTCAAAATGCATGTGTGTGATGTCACAATTGAGGAATGTGAAGTCACAGAATGGAGTTGTGTGAAGTCAAAATGGAGGTGTGTGAATTCACAGAATGGATGTGTGTGAATTCACAGAATGAAGGTGTGTGAAGTCAAAATGGAGGTTTGTGAAGTCACTGAATTGAGGTGTGTGAAGTCATAAATTGGATGTGTGTAGTCATAGAATGGAGGTGTGTGAAGTCACAGAATGTAGGTGTGTGAAGGCATAGAATGGAGGTTTGTGAAGTCACTATGGAGGTGTGTGAAGTCATTGAATGGAGGTGTGTGAAGTCACAGAATGGGGGTGTGTAAAGTCAGAATGGAGGTGTGCGAAGTCATAGAATGGAGGTGTCTGAAGTCATAAAATGGAGGTGTGTGAAGTCAGAATTGAGGTGTGTGAAGTCATAGAATGGAGGTGTCTGAAGTCATAAAATGGAGGTGTGTGAAGTCAAAATGGAGGTGTGTGAAGTCACAGAATGGATGTGTGCGAATTCACAGGATGAAGGTGTGTGAAGTCAAAATGGAGGTTTGTGAGGTCACTGAATTGAGGTGTGTGAAGTCATAGATTGGAGGTGTGTGAAGTCATAGAATGGAGGTGTGTGAAGTCACAGAATGTAGGTGTGTGAAGGCATACAATGGAGGTTTGTGAAGTAACAATGGAGGTTTGTGAAGTCATTGAATGCAGGTGTGTGAAGTCACAGAATGGGGGTGTGTAAAGTCAGAATGGTGGTTTGCGAAGTCATAGAATGGAGGTGTCTGAAGTCATAAAATGGAGTTGTGTGAAGTCAGAATTGAGGTGTGTGGAGTTCTAGAATGGAGGTGTGTTAAGTCATAGAATGGAGGTGTGTGAAGTCACAGAATGGAGTTGTGTGAAGTCATAGAATTGAGGTGTGTGAAGTCAGAGAATGGAGGTATGTGAAGTCATAGAATGGAGGTGTGTGAAGTCACAGAATGGAGGTGTGTGAAGTCAAAAAGGAGATGTGTGAAGTCAGAATGGAGGCCTGTGAAGTCACAGAGTGCAGGTGTGTGAAGTCAAAGAATGGAGGTGTGTGAAGTCACAAAATAGAGGTGTGTGACGTCATCGATTAGAAGTGTGTAAAGTCATAGAATGGAGGTGTGTGAATTCAGAATGGAGGTGTGTGAAGACATAGAATGGATTTGTGTGAAGTCATAGTATTGAGGTGTGTGATGTCATAGATTGGATGTGTGTAAAGTCATAGAATGGAGGTGTGTGAAGTCACAGAATGGAGGTGTGTTACTCAGAATGGCGGTGTGTGAAGTCACAGAATGGGGGTGTGTGAAGTCATGCAATGGAGATGTGTGAAGTCACAGAATGGAGGTGTGTGAACTCACAATGGAGATGAGTGTACTCACAGAATTGAGGTGTGTCAAGTCATAGAATGGAGATGTGTGAAGTCACAGAATGGAGGTGTCTGAAGTCATAGAATGGAGGTGTGTGAAGTCGTAGAATGGAGGTGTGTGAAGTCAGAATGGAGATGTGTGAAGTCACAGAATGGACATGTTTGAAGTCATAGAATGTTTGTGTGTGAAGTCATAGAATGGAGGTGTATAAAGTCATAGAATGGACTTGTGTGAAGTCAGATTGCAGGTGTGTGAAGTCATAGAATGGCGGTGTGTGAAGTCATAGAATGGAGGTGTGTGAAGTCATAGAATGGAAGTGTGTGAAGTCATTGAATGGAGGTGTGTGAAGTCAGAGAATGGAGGTGTGTGAGTCATAGAATTGAAGTGTGTGAAGTCTCAGAATGGAGGTGTGTGAAGTCATAGAATGGAGGTGTGTGGAGTCACAGAATAGAGATATGTGAAGTCACAGATTGGAAGTGTGTGAAGTAAGAATGGGGGTGTGTGACGTCATAGAATGGAGGTATGTGAAGTCAGAATGGATGTGTGTGAAGTCATAGAATGGACGTATGTGAAGTCAAAGAATTCAGGTGTGTGAAGTCATAGAATGGAGGTGTGTGAAGTCATAGATTGGAGGTGTGTGAAGTCACATAATGGAGGTGTGTGAAGTTCTAGAATGGAGGTGTGTGAAGGCATAGAATGGAGGTTTGTGAAGTCACAGAATTGAGTTGTGTGAAGTCATAGAGTGGAGGTGTGTGAAGTCACAGAATGGAGGTGTGTGAAGTCAAAATTCAATTGTGTGATGTTACAATTGAGGAATGTGAAGTCACGAAATGGAGGTATGTGAAGTCATAATGGAGGTGTGTGAAGTCACAGAGTGGATGTGCGTAAATTCATAAAATAAAGGTGTGTGAAGAAAAAATGGAGGTTTGTGAAGTCAGAATTGAGGTGTGTGAAGTCATACAATGGAGGTGTGTGAAGTCAGAATGGGGGTGTGTGAAGTCATAGAATGGAGGTGTGTGAAGTCAGAATGGAGGTGTGTGAAGTCATAGAATGGACGTATGTGAAGTCACAAAATTCAGGTGTGTGAAGTCATAGAATGGAGGTGTGTGTAGTCATAGAATGGAGGTGTGTGAAGTCAGAATGGAGGTGTGTGAAGTCATAGAATGGAGGTGTGTGAAGTCATAGAATGGTGGTGTGTGAAATCATAGAATGGAGGTGTGTGAAGTTCTAGAATGGAGGTGTGTGAATTCACAGAATTGAGGTGTGTGAAGTCATAGAAGGGAGGTGTGTGAAGTCACAGAATGGAGTTTTGTGAAGTCAAAGAATGGAGGTGTGTGAAGTCACAGAATTGAGGTGTGTGAAGTCACAGAATGGAGGTGTGTGAAGTCACAGAATGGAGGTGTGTGAAGTCAGAGAATGGAGCTGTGAGAAGTCATAGAATGGAAGTCTGTGAAGTCACAGAATTGAGGTGTGTGAAGTCACAGAATGGAGGTGTGTGAAGTCACAGAATGGAGGTGTGTGAAGTCATAGAATGGCGGTGTGTGAAGTCCCAGAATCGAGGTGTGTGAAGTCACAGAATGGAGGTGTGTGAAGCCAAAATGGGGTGTGTGAAGTCATAGAATGGAGGTGTGTGAAATAAGAGAATGGAGGGGTGTGAGTCATAGAATTGAAATGTGTGAAGTCACATAATGGAGGTGTGTGAAGTCATACAATGGAGGTGTGTGAAGTCACAGAATGGAGATGTGTGAAGTCACAGAATGGAGGTGTGTGAAGTCAGAATGGAGGTGTGTGAAGTCATAGAATGGACGTATGTGAAGTCACAGAATTCATGTGTGTGAAGTCAGAGAATGGAAGTGTGTGAGGTCATAGAATGGAGGTGTGTGAAGTCAAAAAGGAGGTGTCTGAAGTCAGAGAATATAGGTGTGTGAAGTCACAGAATGGAGGTGTGTGAAGTCATAGAATGGAGGTGTGTGAAAACATAGAATGGAGTTTTGTTAAGTCATAGAACGGAGGTGTGTGAAGTCATAGACTGGAGGTGTGTGAAGTCACAATGGAGGTGTATGAAGTCATAGAATGGACGTGTGTGAAGTCACAGAATGGAGGTGTGTGAAGTCAGAGAATGTAGGTGTGTGAAGTCATAGAATGGAGGTGTGTGAAGTCAGAATTGTGGTGTGTGAAGTTATAGAATGGAAGTTTGTGAGTCACAGAATGGAGGTGTGTAAAGTCAGAATGGAGGTGTGTGTAGTCATAGAATGGAGGTGTGTGAAGTCACATAATGGAGGTGTGTGAAGTTCTAGAATGGAGGTGTGTGAAGTCATAGAATGGAGATTTGTGAACTCACAGAATTGAGGTGTGTGAAGTCATAGAATGGAGGTGTGTGAAGAAAGAGTGGAGGTGTGTTAAGTCATAGAATGAGGTGTTTGAAGTCATAGAATGGAGGTGTGTTAAGTCATAGTATGGACGTGTATGAAGTGAGAGATTGAAGGTGTGTGAAGTAAGAATAGAGGTGGGTGAAGTCACAGAATGGAGGTGTGTGAAATCAGAGAATGGAGGTGTGTGAAGTCATAGAATGGAAGTCTGTGAAGTCACAGAATGGAGGTGTGTGAAGTCACAGAATGGAGGTGTGTGAATTCATAGAATGTAGGTGTGTGAAGTCATAGAATGGAGGTGTGTGAAGAAAGAGTGGAGGTGTGTTAAGTCATAGAATGGAGGTGTTTGAAGTCATAGAATGGAGGTGTGTTAAGTCATAGAATGGAGGTGTGTGAAGTCATAAAATGGAGGTGTGTGAAGTCATTGAATGGAGGTGTGTGAAGTCATAGAATGGAGGAGTGTGAAGTCAAAATGCATATGTGTGATGTTACAATTGAGGAATGTGATGTCACAGAATGGAGGTGTGTGAAATCATAGAATGGAGGTGTGTGAAGTCAAAAAGGAAGTGTGTGATGTCACAATTGGGGAATGTGAAGTCACAGAATGGAGTTGTGTGAAGTCAAAATGGAGGTGTGTGAATTCACACAATGGATGTGTGTGAATTCACAGAATGAAGGTGTGTGAAGTCAAAATGGAGGTTTGTGAAGTCACTGAATTGAGGTGTGTGAAGTCATAAATTGGATGTGTGTAGTCATAGAATGGAGGTGTGTGAAGTCACAGAATGTAGGTGTGTGAAGGCATAGAATGGAGGTTTGTGAAGTCACTATGGAGGTGTGTAAAGTCATTGAATGGAGGTGTGTGAAGTCACAGAATGGGGGTGTGTAAAGTCAGAATGGAGGTGTGCGAAGTCATAGAATGGAGGTGTCTGAAGTCATAAAATGGAGGTGTGTGAAGTCAGAATTAAGGTGTGTGAAGTCATAGAATGGAGGTGTCTGAAGTCATAAAATGGAGGTGTGTGAAGTCAAAATGGAGGTGTGTGAAGTCACAGAATGGATGTGTGCGAATTCACAGGATGAAGGTGTGTAAAGTCAAAATGGAGGTTTGTGAGGTCACTGAATTGAGGTGTGTGAAGACATAGATTGGAGGTGTGTGAAGTCATAGAATGGAGGTGTGTGAAGTCACAGAATGTAGGTGTGTGAAGGCATACAATGAAGGTTTGTGAAGTAACAATGGAGGTTTGTGAAGTCATTGAATGGAGGTGTGTGAAGTCACAGAATGGGGGTGTGTAAAGTCAGAATGGTGGTGTGCGAAGTCATAGAATGGAGGTGTCTGAAGTCATAAAATGGAGTTGTGTGAAGTCAGAATTGAGGTGTGTGGAGTTCTAGAATGGAGGTGTGTTAAGTCATAGAATGGAGGTGTGTGAAGTCACAGAATGGAGTTGTGTGAAGTCATAGAATTGAGGTGTGTGAAGTCAGAGAATGGAGGTATGTGAAGTCATAGAATGGAGGTGTGTGAAGTCACAGAATGGAGGTGTGTGAAGTCAAAAAGGAGGTGTGTGAAGTCAGAATGGAGGCCTGTGAAGTCACAGAGTGCAGGTGTGTGAAGTCAAAGAATGGAGGTGTGTGAAGTCACAGAATAGAGGTGTGTGACGTCATAGAATGGAGCTGTGTGAAGTCACAGAATTGATGTGTGAAGTCATAGTATGGACGTGTATTAAGTCACAGATTGAAGGTGTGTGAAGTAAGACTGGAGGTGGGTGAAGTTATAGAATGGAGGTGTGTGAAGTCATAGAATGGAGGTGTGTGAAGTCTTAAAATGGAGGTGTGTGAAGTCATAGATTGGAGGTGTGTGAAGTCATAGAATGGAGGTGTGTGAAGACATAGATTGGAGTTGTGTGAAGTCATAGGATGGAGTTGAGTGAAATCACAGAATAGAGGTGTGAAGTCATAGTATGGACGTGTATTAAGTCACAGATTGAAGGTGTGTGAAGTAAGACTGGAGGTGGGTGAAGTTATAGAATGGAGGTGTGTGAAGTCATAGAATGGAGGTGTGTGAAGTCTTAAAATGGAGGTGTGTGAAGTCATAGATTGGAGGTGTGTGAAGTCATAGAATGGAGGTGTGTGAAGTCATATAATGGAGGTGTGTGAAGTCAAAATGCAATTGTGTGATGTTACAATTGAGGAATGTGAAGTCACAGAATGGAGGTATGTGAAGTCATAATGGAGGTGTGTGAAGTCACAGAATGGATGTGCGTCAATTCACAAAATAAAGGTGTGTGAAGAAAAAATGGAGGTTTGTGAAGTCAGAATTGAGGTGTGTGAAGTCATAGAATGGAGGTGTGTGAAGTCATAGAATGGAGGTGTGTGAAGTCACAGAATGGAGTTTTGTGAAGGCACAGAATCGAGGTGTGTGAAGTCACAGAATTGAGGTGTGTGAAGTCACAGAATTGAGGTGTGTGAAGTCATAGAATGGAGGTGTGTGAAGTCACAGAATTGAGGTGTGTGAAGTTACAGAATGGAGGTGGGTGAAGTCATACAATGGAGGTGTGTGAAGACATAGAATGGAGTTGTGGGAAGTCGAAGAATGGAGTTGTGTGAAGTCACAGAATGCCGTGTGTGAAGTCATAGTATGGACGTGTATGATGTCACAGATTGAAGGTGTGTGAAATAAGAATGGAGGTGGGTGAAGTCACAGAATGATGGTGTGTGAAGTCAGAGAATGGAGGTGTGTGAAGTCATAGAATGGAAGTCTGTGAAGTCACAGAATGGAGGTGTGTAAAGTCACAGAATGGAGGTGTGTGAAGTCACAGAATGGACGTGTGTGAATTCATAGAATGTAGGTGTGTGAAGTCATAGAATGGAGGTGTGTGAAGAAAGAGTGGAGGTGTGTTAAGTCATAGAATGGAGGTGTTTGAAGTCATAGAATGGAGTGGTGTTAAGTCATAGAATGGAGGTGTGTGAAGTCATAAAATGGAGGTGTGTGAAGTCATAGATTGGAGGTGTGTGAAGTCACAGAATGGAGGTGTGTGAAGTCATTGAATGGAGGTGTGTGAAGACATAGAATGGAGTTGTGTGAAGTCATAGAATGGAGGTGTGTGAAGTCAAAATGCAATTGTGTGATGTTACAATTGAGGAATGTGAAGTCACGAAATGGAGGTATGTGAAGTCATAATGGAGGTGTGTGAAGTCACAGAATGGATGTGCGTAAATTCACAAAATAAAGGTGTGTGAAGAAAAAATGGAGGTTTGTGAAGTCAGAATTGAGGTGTGTGACGTCATACAATGGAGGTGTGTGAAGTCACAGAATGGAGGTGTGTGAAGTCAGAATGGGGGTGTGTGAAGTCATAGAATGGAGGTGTGTGAAGTCAGAATGGAGGTGTGTGAAGTCATAGAATGGACGTATGTGAAGTCACAAAATTCAGGTGTGTGAAGTCATAGAATGGAGGTGTGTGTAGTCATAGAATGGAGGTGTGTGAAGTCACATAATGGAGGTGTGTGAAGTTCTAGAATGGAGGTGTGTGAAGTCATAGAATGGAGGTTTGTGAACTCACAGAATTGAGGTGTGTGAAGTCATAGAATGGAGGTGTGTGAAGAAAGAGTGGAGGTGTGTTAAGTCATAGAATGGAGGTGTTTGAAGTCATAGAATGGAGGTGTGTTAAGTCATAGTATGGACGTGTATGAAGTGAGAGATTGAAGGTGTGTGAAGTAAGAATAGAGGTGGGTGAAGTCACAGAATGGAGGTGTGTGAAATCAGAGAATGGAGGTGTGTGAAGTCATAGAATGGAAGTCTGTGAAGTCACAGAATGGAGGTGTGTGAAGTCACAGAATGGAGGTGTGTGAATTCATAGAATGTAGGTGTGTGAAGTCATAGAATGGAGGTGTGTGAAGAAAGAGTGGAGGTGTGTTAAGTCATAGAATGGAGGTGTTTGAAGTCATAGAATGGAGGTGTGTTAAGTCATAGAATGGAGGTGTGTGAAGTCATAAAATGGAGGTGTGTGAAGTCATTGAATGGAGGTGTGTGAAGTCATAGAATGGAGGAGTGTGAAGTCATAATGCATATGTGTGATGTTACAATTGAGGAATGTGATGTCACAGAATGGAGGTGTGTGAAATCATAGAATGGAGGTGTGTGAAGTCAAAAAGGAAGTGTGTGATGTCACAATTGGGGAATGTGAAGTCACAGAATGGAGTTGTGTGAAGTCAAAATGGAGGTGTGTGAATTCACACAATGGATGTGTGTGAATTCACAGAATGAAGGTGTGTGAAGTCAAAATGGAGGTTTGTGAAGTCACTGAATTGAGGTGTGTGAAGTCATAAATTGGATGTGTGTAGTCATAGAATGGAGGTGTGTGAAGTCACAGAATGTAGGTGTGTGAAGGCATAGAATGGACGTTTGTGAAGTCACTATGGAGGTGTGTGAAGTCATTGAATGGAGGTGTGTGAAGTCACAGAATGGGGGTGTGTAAAGTCAGAATGGAGGTGTGCGAAGTCATAGAATGGAGGTGTCTGAAGTCATAAAATGGAGGTGTGTGAAGTCAGAATTGAGGTGTGTGAAGTCATAGAATGGAGGTGTCTGAAGTCATAAAATGGAGGTGTGTGAAGTCAAAATGGAGGTGTGTGAAGTCACAGAATGGATGTGTGCGAATTCACAGGATGAAGGTGTGTGAAGTCAAAATGGAGGTTTGTGAGGTCACTGAATTGAGGTGTGTGAAGTCATAGATTGGAGGTGTGTGAAGTCATAGAATGGAGGTGTGTGAAGTCACAGAATGTAGGTGTGTGAAGGCATACAATGGAGGTTTGTGAAGTAACAATGGAGGTTTGTGAAGTCATTGAATGGAGGTGTGTGAAGTCACAGAATGGGGGTGTGTAAAGTCAGAATGGTGGTGTGCGAAGTCATAGAATGGAGGTGTCTGAAGTCATAAAATGGAGTTGTGTGAAGTCAGAATTGAGGTGTGTGGAGTTCTAGAATGGAGGTGTGTTAAGTCATAGAATGGAGGTGTGTGAAGTCACAGAATGGAGTTGTGTGAAGTCATAGAATTGAAGTGTGTGAAGTCAGAGAATGGAGGTATGTGAAGTCATAGAATGGAGGTGTGTGAAGTCACAGAATGGAGGTGTGTGAAGTCAAAAAGGAGGTGTGTGAAGTCAGAATGGAGGCCTGTGAAGTCACAGAGTGCAGGTGTGTGAAGTCAAAGAATGGAGGTGTGTGAAGTCACAGAATAGAGGTGTGTGACGTCATCGATTAGAAGTGTGTAAAGTCATAGAATGGAGGTGTGTGAATTCAGAATGGAGGTGTGTGAAGACATAGAATGGATTTGTGTGAAGTCATAGTATGGAGGTGTGTGATGTCATAGATTGGATGTGTGTAAAGTCATAGAATGGAGGTGTGTGAAGTCACAGAATGGAGGTGTGTTAACTCAGAATGGCAGTGTGAAGTCACAGAATGGGGGTGTGTGAAGTCATGGAATGGAGATGTGTGAAGTCACAGAATGGAGGTGTGTGAACTCACAATGGAGATGAGTGTACTCACAGAATTGAGGTGTGTCAAGTCATAGAATGTAGATGTGTGAAGTCACAGAATGGAGGTGTCTGAAGTCATAGAATGGAGGTGTGTGAAGTCGTAGAATGGAGGTGTGTGAAGTCAGAATGGAGATGTGTGAAGTCACAGAATGGACATGTTTGAAGTCATAGAATGTTTGTGTGTGAAGTCATAGAATGGAGGTGTATAAAGTCATAGAATGGACTTGTGTGAAGTCAGATTGCAGGTGTGTGAAGTCATAGAATGGCGGTGTGTGAAGTCATAGAATGGAGGTGTGTGAAGTCATAGAATGGAAGTGTGTGAAGTCATAGAATGGAGGTGTGTGAAGTCAGAGAATGGAGGTGTGAGAGTCATAGAATTGAAGTGTGTGAAGTCTCAAAATGGAGTTGTGGGAAGTCATAGAATGGAGGTGTGTGGAGTCACAGAATGGAGATATGTGAAGTCACAGAATGGAGGAGTGTGAAGTCAGAATGGAGGTGTGTCAAGTCATAGAATGGAGGTGTGTGAAGTCATAGAATGGTGGTGTGTGAAATCATAGAATGGAGGTGTGTGAAGTTCTAGAATGGAGGTGTGTGAATTCATAGAATCGAGGTGTGTGAAGTCATAGAATGGAGATGTGTGAAGTCAAAAAGGAGGTGTGTGAAGTCAGAATGGAGGTCTGTGAAGTCATAGAATGGAGGTGTGTGAAGTCACAGATGGACATGTGTTAAGTCATAGAACGGGGGTGTGTGAAGTCATAGAATGGAGGCGAGTGAAGTCAGAATGGAGATGTGTGAAGAGAGAATGGAGGTGTGTGAAGTCATAGAATGGATGTTTTTGAAATAAGAATGGAGGTGTGTAAAGTCAGAGAATGGAGGTGTGTGAAGTCACAGAATGGAGGTAAGTGATGTCACAGAATGGAGGTGTGTGAAGTCACAAAATGGAGGTGTGTGAATTCACAGAATGGAGGTGTGTGAAATCACAGAATGGAGGCGTGTGAAGTCACAGAATGAAGATCTGTGAAATCATAGAATGGAGGTGTGGGAAGTCAAAATGGAAGTGTGTGATGACAAAATTGAGGAATGTGAAGTCACAGAAAGTAGGTGTGTGAAGTCAAGATGGAGGTGTGTGAAGTCACAGAATGCAGGTATGTGAAGTCACAGAATGAAGGTGTGTGAAGTCAAAATGGAGGATTGTGAAGTCTCTGAATTGAGGTGTGTGAAGTCAAAGATTGGTGGTGTGTGAAGTCATAGAATGGAGGTGTGTGAAGTCACAGAATGGAGGTGTGTGAAGTCACAATGGAGGTGTGTGAAGTCATAGAATGGAGGTGTGTGAAGTCAGAAAATGGAGGTGTGTAAAGTCAGAATGGAGGTGTGCGAAGTCATAGAGTGGAGGTGTGTGAAGTCAGAATTGTGGTGTGTGAAGTCATAGAATGGAGGTTTGTGAGTCACAGAATGGAGGTGTGTAAAGTCAGAATGGAGGTGTACGAAGTCATAGAATGGAAGTGTGTGAAGTCATAGAATGGAGGTGTGTGAAATCATAGATTGGAGGTGTGTGAAGTCATAGAATGGAGGTGTGTGAAGTCACAGAATGGAGTTTTGTGAAGTCATAGAATGGAGGTGTGTGAAGTCACAGAATAGAGGTGTGTGAAGTCACAGAATTGAGGTGTGTGAAGTCATAGAATGGAGGTGTGTGAAGTCACAGAATTGATGTGTGTGAAGTCACAGAATGGAGGTGTGTGAAGTCATAGAATGGAGGTGTGTGAAGACATAGAATGGAGTTGTGTGAAGTCACAGAATGGAGTTGTGTGAAATCACAGAATAGAGGTGTGTGAAGTCAAAGTATGGACGTGTATGAAGTCACAGATTGAAGGTGTGTGAAGTAAGAATGGAGGTGGGTGAAGTTATAGAATGGAATTGTGTGAAGAAAGAGGGGAGGTGTGTTAAGTCATAGAATGGAGGTGTTTGAAGTCATAGAATGGAGGTGTGTGAAGTCATAGAATGGAGGTGTGTGAAGTCTTAAAATGGAGGTGTGTGAAGTCATACATTGGAGGTGTGTGAAGTCATAGAATGGAGGTGTGTGAAGTCATAGAATGGAGGTGTTTGAAGTCAAAATGCAATTGTGTGATGTTACAATTGAGGAATGTGAAGTCACAGAATGGAGGTATGTGAAGTCATAATGGAGGTGTGTGAAGTCACAGAATGGATGGGCGTAAATTCACAAAATAATGGTGTCTGAAGAAAAAATGGAGGTTTGTGAAGTCAGAATTGAGGTGTGTGAAGTCATAGAATGGAGGTGTGTGAAGTAATAGAATGGAGGTGTGTGAAATCATAGAATGGAGGTGTGTGAAATCATAGAATGGAGGTGTGTGAAGTTCTAGAATGGAGGTGTGTGAAGTCATAGAATGGAGGTGTGTGAAGTCACAGAATGGAGTTTTGTGAAGTCACAGAATCGAGGTGTGTGAAGTCACAGAATTGAGGTGTGTGAAGTCAAAGAATTAAGGTGTGTGAAGTCATAGAATGGAGGTGTGTGAAGTCACAGAATGGAGGTGTCTGAAGTCTGAATGGAGATGTGTGAAGTCACAGAATGGACGTGTGTGAAGACATAGAATGTTTGTGTGTGAAATCATAGAATGGAGGTGTATAAAGTCATAGAATGGACATGTGTGAAGTCAGATTGCAGGTGTGTGAAGTTATAGAATGGCGGTGTGTGAAGTCATAGAATGGAGGTGTGTGAAGTCATAGAATGGAAGTGTGTGAAGTCATTGAATGGAGGTGTGTGAAGTCAGAAAATGGAGGTGTGTGAGTCATAGAATTGAAGTGTGTGAAGTCTCAGAATGGAGGTGTGTGAAGTCATAGAATGGAGGTGTGTGGAGTCACAGAATGTAGATATGTGAAGTCACAGAATGGAGGTGTGTGAAGTAAGAATGGGGGTGTGTGAAGTCATAGAATGGAGGTATGTGAAGTCAGAATGGAGGTGTGTGAATTCATAGAATGGACGTATGTGAAGTCACAGAATTCAGGTGTGTGAAGTCATAGAAAGGAGGTGTGTGAAGTCATAGATTGGAGGTGTGTGAAGTCACATAATGGCGTGTGTGAAGTTCTAGAATGGAGGTGTATGAAGGCATAGAATGGAGGTTTGTGAAGTCACAGAATTGAGGTGTGTGAAGTCATAGAGTGGAGGTGTGTGAAGTCACAGAATGGAGGTGTGTGAAGTCAGAATGGAGGTGTGTGAAGTCATAGAATGGAGGTGTTTGAAGTCATAGAATGGTGGTGTGTGAAATCATAGAATGGAGGTGTGTGAAGTTCTAGAATGGAGGTGTGTGAATTCACAGAATTGAGGTGTGTGAAGTCATAGAAGGGAGGTGTGTGAAGTCACAGAATGGAGTTTTGTGAAGTCAAAGAATGGAGGTGTGTGAAGTCACAGAATTGAGGTGTGTGAAGTCACAGAATGGAGGTGTGTGAAGTCACAGAATGGAGGTGTGTGAAGTCAGAGAATGGAGCTGTGTGAAGTCATAGAATGGAAGTCTGTGAAGTCACAGAATTGAGGTGTGTGAAGTCACAGAATGGAGGTGTGTGAAGTCACAAAATGGAGGTGTGTGAAGTCATAGAATGGCGGTGTGTGAAGTCCCAGAATCGAGGTGTGTGAAGTCACAGAATGGAGATGTGTGGAGCCAAAATGGAGGTGTGTGAAGTCATAGAATGGAGGTGTGTGAAATAAGAGAATGGAGGGGTGTGAGTCATAGAATTGAAATGTGTGAAGTCACATAATGGAGGTGTGTGAAGTCATACAATGGAGGTGTGTGAAGTCACAGAATGGAGATGTGTGAAGTCACAGAATGGAGGTGTGTGAAGTCAGAATGGAGGTGTGTGAAGTCATAGAATGGACGTATGTGAAGTCACAGAATTCATGTGTGTGAAGTCAGAGAATGGAAGTGTGTGAAGTCATAGAATGGAGGTGTGTGAAGTCAAAAATGAGGTGTCTGAAGTCAGAGAATATAGGTGTGTGAAGTCACAGAATGGAGGTGTGTGAAGTCATAGAATTGAGGTGTGTGAAAACATAGAATGGAGTTTTGTTAAGTCATAGAACGGAGGTGTGTGAAGTCATAGACTGGAGGTGTGTGAAGTCAGAATGGAGGTGTATGAAGTCATAGAATGGACGTGTGTGAAGTCACAGAATGGAAGTGTGTGAAGTCAGAGAATGTAGGTGTGTGAAGTCATAGAATGGAGGTGTGTGAAGTCAAAAAGGAGGTGTGTGGAGTCAGAATGGAGGTCTGTGAAGTCACAGAAAGGAGGTGTGTGAAGTCACAGATGGACATGTGTTAAGTCATAGAACGGAGGTTTGTGAAGTCATAGAATGGAGGCGTGTGAAGTCAGAATGGAGATGTGTGAAGAGAGAATGGCGGTGTGTGAAGTCATAGAATGGATGTTTTTGAAATAAGAATGGAGGTGTGTAAAGTCAGAGAATGGAGGTGTGTGAAGTCACAGAATGGAGGTGTGTGATGTCACAGAATGGAGGTGTGTGAAGTCACAAAATGGAGGTGTGTGAATTCACAGAATGGAGGTGTGTGAAATCACAGAATGGAGGCGTGTGAAGTCACAGAATGAAGCTGTGTGAAATCATAGAATGGAGGTGTGGGAAGTCAAAATGGAAGTGTGTGATGACACAATTGAGGAATGTGAAGTCACAGAAAGTAGGTGTGTGAAGTCAAAATGGATGTGTGTGAAGTCACAGAATGCAGGTATGTGAAGTCACAGAATGAAGGTGTGTGAAGTCAAAATGGAGGTTTGTGAAGTCTCTGAATTGAGGTGTGTGAAGTCGAAGATTGGTGGTGTGTGAAGTCATAGAATGGAGGTGTGTGAAGTCACAGAATGGAGGTGTGTGAAGTCACAATGGAGGTGTGTGAAGTCATAGAATGGAGGTGTGTGAAGTCAGAAAATGGAGGTGTGTAAAGTCAGAATGGAGGTGTGCGAAGTCATAGAAAGGAGGTGTGTAAAGTCATAGAATGGAGGTGTGTGAAGTCAGAATTGTGGTGTGTGAAGTTATAGAATGGAAGTTTGTGAGTCACAGAATGGAGGTGTGTAAAGTCAGAATGGAGGTGTACGAAGTCATAGAATGGAAGTGTGTGAAGTCATAGAATGGAGGTGTGTGAAATCATAGAATGGAGGTGTGTGAAGTCATAGAATGGAGGTGTGTGAAGTCACAGAATGAAGTTTTGTGAAGTCATAGAATGGAGGTGTGTGAAGTCAGAGAATTGAGGTGTGTGAAGTCACAGAATTGAGGTGTGTGAAGTCATAGAATGGAGCTGTGTGAAGTCACAGAATTGATGTGTGTGAAGTCACAGAATGGAGGTGTGTGAAGTCATAGAATGGAGGTGTGTGAAGACATAGATTGGAGTTGTGTGAAGTCATAGAATGGAGTTGAGTGAAATCACAGAATAGAGGTGTGAAGTCATAGTATGGACGTGTATTAAGTCACAGATTGAAGGTGTGTGAAGTAAGAATGGAGGTGGGTGAAGTTATAGAATGGAGGTGTGTGAAGTCATAGAATGGAGGTGTGTGAAGTCTTAAAATGGAGGTGTGTGAAGTCATAGATTGGAGGTGTGTGAAGTCATAGAATGGAGGTGTGTGAAGTCATATAATGGAGGTGTGTGAAGTCAAAATGCAATTGTGTGATGTTACAATTGAGGAATGTGAAGTCACAGAATGGAGGTATGTGAAGTCATAATGGAGGTGTGTGAAGTCACAGAATGGATGTGCGTCAATTCACAAAATAAAGGTGTGTGAAGAAAAAATGGAGGTTTGTGAAGTCAGAATTGAGGTGTGTGAAGTCATAGAATGGAGGTGTGTGAAGTCATAGAATGGAGGTGTGTGAAGTCACAGAATGGAGTTTTGTGAAGGCACAGAATCGAGGTGTGTGAAGTCACAGAATTGAGGTGTGTGAAGTCACAGAATTGAGGTGTGTGAAGTCATAGAATGGAGGTGTGTGAAGTCACAGAATTGAGGTGTGTGAAGTTACAGAATGGAGGTGGGTGAAGTCATACAATGGAGGTGTGTGAAGACATAGAATGGAGTTGTGGGAAGTCGAAGAATGGAGATGTGTGAAGTCACAGAATGCCGTGTGTGAAGTCATAGTATGGACGTGTATGATGTCACAGATTGAAGGTGTGTGAAGTAAGAATGGAGGTGGGTGAAGTCACAGAATGATGGTGTGTGAAGTCAGAGAATGGAGGTGTGTGAAGTCATAGAATTGAAGTCTGTGAAGTCACAGAATGGAGGTGTGTAAAGTCACAGAATGGAGGTGTGTGAAGTCACAGAATGGACGTGTGTGAATTCATAGAATGTAGGTGTGTGAAGTCATAGAATGGAGGTGTGTGAAGAAAGAGTGGAGGTGTGTTAAGTCATAGAATGGAGGTGTTTGAAGTCATAGAATGGAGTGGTGTTAAGTCATAGAATGGAGGTGTGTGAAGTCATAAAATGGAGGTGTGTGAAGTCATAGATTGGAGGTGTGTGAAGTCACAGAATGGAGGTGTGTGAAGTCATTGAATGGAGGTGTGTGAAGACATAGAATGGAGTTGTGTGAAGTCATAGAATGGAGGTGTGTGAAGTCAAAATGCAATTGTGTGATGTTACAATTGAGGAATGTGAAGTCACGAAATGGAGGTATGTGAAGTCATAATGGAGGTGTGTGAAGTCACAGAATGGATGTGCGTAAATTCACAAAATAAAGGTGTGTGAAGAAAAAATGGAGGTTTGTGAAGTCAGAATTGAGGTGTGTGAAGTCATACAATGGAGGTGTGTGAAGTCACAGAATGGAGGTGTGTGAAGTCAGAATGGGGGTGTGTGAAGTCATAGAATGGAGGTGTGTGAAGTCAGAATGGAGGAGTGTGAAGTCATAGAATGGACGTATGTGAAGTCACAAAATTCAGGTGTGTGAAGTCATAGAATGGAGGTGTGTGTAGTCATAGAATGGAGGTGTGTGAAGTCACATAATGGAGGTGTGTGAAGTTCTAGAATGGAGGTGTGTGAAGTCATAGAATGTAGTGGTGTTAAGTCATAGAATGGAGGTGTGTGAAGTCACATAATGGAGGTGTGTGAAGTTCTAGAATGGAGGTGTGTGAAGTCATAGATTGGAGGTGTGTGAAGTCACAGAATGGAGGTGTGTGAAGTCATTGAATGGAGGTGTGTGAAGTCATAGAATGGAGGTGTGTGAAGTCAAAATGGATGTGTGTGATGTCACAATTGAGGAATGTGAAGTCACAGAATGGAGGTGTGTGAAATCATAGAATGGAGGTGTGTGAAGTCAAAATGGAAGTGTGTGATGTCACAATTGAGGAATGTGAAGTCACAGATTGGAGTTGTGTGAAGTCAAAAAGGAGGTGTGTGAAGTCACAAAATGGATGTGTGTGAATTCACAGAATGTAGGTGTGTGAAGTCAAAATGGATGTTTATGAAGTCACTGAATTGAGGTGTGTGAAGTCATAGATTGGAGGTGTGTGAAGTCATAGAATGGAGGTGTGTGAAGTCACAGAATGTAGGTGTGTGAAGGCATAGAATGGAGGTTTGTGAAGTCACAATGGAGGTGTATGAAGTCATTGAATGGGGTGTGTGAAGTCACAGAATGGGGGTGTGTAAAGTCAGAATGGAGGTGTGCGAGGTCATAGAATGGAGTTGTCTGAAGTCATAAAATGGAGGTGTGGGAAATCAGAATTTAGGTGTGTGAAGTCATAGAATGGAGGTTTGTGAAGTCACAGAATGGAGGTGTGTGAAGTCAGAATGGAGGTGTACGAAGTCAAAGAATGGAGGTGTGTGAAATCATAGAATGGAGGTGTGTGAAATCATAGAATAGAGGTGTGTGAAGTTCTAGAATGGAGGTGTGTGAAGTCATAGAATTGAGGTGTGTGAAGTCATAGAATTGAGTTGTGTGAAGTCACAGAATGGAGGTGTGTGAAGACACAGAATGGAGGTTTGTGAAGTCACAGAATGCAGGTGTGTGAAGTCACAGAATGGAGTTGTGTGAAGTCAAAAAGGAGGTGTGTGAAGTCAGAATGGAGGTCTGTGAAGTCACAGAGTGCAGGTGTTTGAAGTCACAGATGGACATGTGTTAAGTCATAGAACGGAGGTGTGTGAAGTCACAGAATTGAGGTGTGTGAAGTCACAAATTGAGGTGTGTGAAGTCACAGAATGGAGGTGTGTGAAGGCAAAGAATGAAGGTGTGTGAAGTCAGAGAATGGAGGTGTGTGAGTCATAGAATTGAAGTGTGTGAAGTCACAGAATGGAGGTGTGTGAAGTCATAGAATGGAGGTGTGTGGAGTCACAGAATGGAGATGTGTGAAGTCACAGAATGGAGGTGTGTGAAGTCAGAATGGGGGTGTGTGAAGTCATAGAATGGAGGTGTGTGAAGTCAGAATGGAGGTGTGTGAAGTCATACAATGGACGTATGTGAAGTCACAAATTTCAGCTGTGTGAAGTTCTAGAATGGAGGTGTGTGAAGTCATAGAATGGAGGTTTGTGAACTCACAGAATTGAGGTGTGTGAAGTCACAGAATGGAGGTGTGTGAATTCATAGAATGGAGGTGTGTGAAGTCATAGAATGGAGGTGTGTGAAGAAAGATTGGAGGTGTGTTAAGTCATAGAATGGAGGTGTTTGAAGTCATAGAATGGAGGTGTGTTAACTCATAGTATGGACGTGTATGAAGTCAGAGATTGAAGGTGTGTGAAGTAAGAATGGAGGTGGGTGAAGTCACAGAAAGGAGGTGTGTGAAGTCAGAGAATGGAGGTGTGTGAAGTCATAGAATGGAAGTCTGTGAAGTCACAGAATGGAGGTGTGTGAAGTCACAGAATGGAGGTGTGTGAAGTCACAGAATGGAGGTGTGTGAATTCATAGAATGGAGGTGTGTGAAGTCATAGAATGGAGGTGTGTGAAAAAAGAGTGGAGGTGTGTTAAGTCATAGAATGGAGGTGTTTGAAGTCATGGAATGGAGGTGTGTTAAGTCATAGAATGGAGGTGTGTGACGTCATAAAATGGAGGTGTGTGAAGTCATAGATTGGAGGTGTGTGAAGTCATAGAATGGAGGTGTGTGAAGTCATTGAATGGAGGTGTGTGAAGTCATAGAATGGAGGTGTGTGAAGTCAAAATGCATGTGTGTGATGTCACAATTGAGGAATGTGAAGTCACAGAATGGAGGTGTGTGAAATCATAGAATGGAGGTGTATGAAGTCAAAAAGGAAGTGTGTGATGTCACAATTGAGGAATGTGAAGTCACACAATGGAGTTCTGTGAAGTCAAAATGGAGGTGTGTGAAGTCACAGAATGGATGTGTGTGAATTCACAGAATGAAGGTGTGTGAAGTCAAAATGGAGGTTTGTGAAGTCACTGAATTGAGGTGTGTGAAGTCATAGATTTAATGTGTGAAGTCATAGAATGGAGGTGTGTGAAGTCACAGAATGTAGGTGTGTGAAGGCATAGAATGGAGGTTTGTGAAGTCACAATGGAGGTGTGTGAAGTCATTGAATGGAGGTGTGTGAAGTCACAGAATGGGGGTGTAAAGTCAGAATGGAGGTGTGCGAAGTCCTAGAATGGAGGTGTCTGAACTCATAAAATGGAGGTGTGTGAAGTCAGAATTGAGGTGTGTGAAGTCATAGAATGGAGCTGTCTGAAGTCATAAAATGGAGGTGTGTGAAGTCAAAATGGAGGTGTGTGAAGTCACAGAATGGATGTGTGTGAATTCACAGGGTGAAGGTGTGTGAAGTCAAAATGGAGGTTTGTGAAGTCACTGAATTGAGGTGTGTGAAGTCATAGATTGGAGGTGTGTGAAGTCAAAGAATGTTGGTGAGTGAAGTCACAGAATGTAGGTGTGTGAAGACATAGAATGGAGGTTTGTGAAGTCACAACGGAGGTGTGTGAAGTCATTGAATGGAGGTGTGTGAAGTCACAGAATGGGGGTGGGTAAAGTCAGAATGGAGGTGTGCGAAGTCAATGAATGGAGCTGTCTGAAGTCATAAAATGGAGTTGTGTGAAGTCAGAATTGAGGTGTGTGGAGTTCCAGAATGGAGGTGTGTTAAGTCATAGAATGGAGGTGTGTGAAGTCACAGAATGGAGGTGTGTGAAGTCATAGAATGGAGGTGTGTGAAGTCACAGAATGGAGGTATGTGAAGTCATAGAATGGCGGTGTGTGAAGTCACATAATGGAGGTGTGTGAAGTCAAAAAGGAGGTGTGTGAAGTCAGAATGGAGGCCTGTGAAGTCACAGAATGCGGTGTGTGAAGTCATAGTACGGACGTGTATGATGTCACAGATTGAAGGTGTGTGAAGTTAGAATGGAGGTGGGTGAAGTCACAGAATGATGGTGTGTGAAGTCAGAGAATGGAGGTGTGTGAAGTCATAGAATGGAAGTCTGTGAAGTCACAGAATGGAGGTGTGTGCAGTCACAGAATGGAGGTGTGTGAAGTCACAGAATGGACGTGTGTGAATTCATAGAATGGAGGTGTGTGAAGTCATAGAATGGAGGTGTGTGAAGAAAGAGTGGGGGTGTGTTAAGTCATAGAATGGAGGTGTTTGAAGTCATAGAATGGAGGGGTGTTAAGTCATAGAATGGAGGTGTGTGAAGTCATAAAATGGAGGTGTGTGATGTCATAGATTGGAGGTGTGTGAAGTCTTAGAATGGAGGTGTGTGAAGTCATTGAATGGAGGTGTGTGAAGTCATAGAATGGAGGTGTGTGAAGTGAAAATGGATGTGTGTGATGTCACAATTGAGGAATGTGAAGTCACAGAATGGAGGTGTGTGAAATCGTAGAATGGAGGTGTGTGAAGTCAAAATGGAAGTGTGTGATGTCACGATTGAGGAATGTGAAGTCACAGAATGGAGTTGTGTGAAGTCAAAATGGAGGTGTGTGAAGTCACAAAATGGATGTGTGTGAATTCACAGAATGAAGGTATGTGAAGTCAAAATGGAAGTTTATGAAGTCACTGAATTGAGGTGTGTGAAGTCATAGATTGGAGGTGTGTGAAGTCATAGAATGGAGGTGTGTGAAGTCACAGAATGCAGGTGTGTGAAGGCATAGAATGGAGGTTTGTGAAGTCACAATGGAGGTGTGTGAAGTCATTGAATGGAGGTGTGTGAAGTCACAGAATGTGGGTGTGTAAAGTCAGAATGGAGGTGTGCGAGGTCATAGAATGGAGGTGTCTGAAGTCATAAAATGGAGGTGTGGGAAATCAGAATTGAGGTGTGTGAAGTCATAGAATGGAGGTTTGTGAAGTCACAGAATGGAGGTGTGTGAAGTCAGAATGGAGGTGTACGAAGTCATAGAATGGAGGTGTGTGAAATCATAGAATGGAGGTGTGTGAAATCATAGAATAGAGGTGTGTGAAGTTCTAGAATGGAGGTGTGTGAAGTCATAGAATTGAGGTGTGTGAAGTCATAGAATTGAGTTGTGTGAAGTCATAGAATGGAGGTGTGTGAAGTCACAGAATGGAGGTTTGTGAAGTCATAGAATGGAGGTGTGTGAAGTCACAGAATGGAGTTGTGTGAAGTCAAAAAGGAGGTGTGTGAAGTCAGAATGGAGGTCTGTGAAGTCACAGAGTACAGGTGTGTGAAGTCACAGATGGACATGTGTTAAGTCATAGAACGGAGGTGTGTGAAGTCACAGAATTGAGGTGTGTGAAGTCACAAATTGAGGTGTGTGAAGTCACAGAATGGAGGTGTGTGAAGTCACAGAATGGAATTGTCTGAATTCATATAATGGAGGTGTGTGAAGTCATAGAATGAATGTTTTTGAAGTAAGAATAGAGGTGTTTAAAGTGATATAATGGAGGTGTGTGAAGTCACAGAATGGAGGTGTGTGAAGTCACAGAATGGAGTTTTGTGAAGTCATAGATTGGAGGTGTGTGAAGTCATAGAATGGAGGTGTGTGAAGTCAGAGAATGGAGGTTTGTGAGTCATAGAATTGAAGTGTGTGAAGTCACAGAATGGAGGAGTGTGAAGTCATAGAATGGATTTGTGTGGAGTCACAGAATGGAGATGTGTGAAGTCACAGAATGGAGGTGTGTGAAGTCAGAATGGGGGTGTGTGAAGTCATAGAATGGAGGTGTGTGAAGTCAGAATGGAGGTGTGTGAAGTCATACAATGGACGTATGTGAAGTCACAAAATTCAGGTGTGTGAAGTCATAGAATGGAGGTGTGTGAAGTCATAGAATGGAGGTGTGTGAAGTCACATAACGGAGGTGTGTGAAGTTCTAGAATGGAGGTGTGTGAAGCCATAGAATGGAGGTTTGTGAACTCACAGAATTGAGGTGTGTGAAGTCACAGAATGGAGGTGTGTGAATTCATAGAATGGAGGTGTGTGAAGCCACAGAATGGAGGTGTGTGAAGAAAGAGTGGAGGTGTGTTAAGTCATAGAATGGAGGTGTTTGAAGTCATAGAACGGAGGTGTGTTAACTCATAGTATGGACGTGTATGAAGTCAGAGATTGAAGGTGTGTGAAGTAAGAATGGAGGTGGGTGAAGTCACAGAATGGAGGTGTGTGAATTCAGAGAATGGAGGTGTGTGAAGTCATAGAATGGAAGTTTTTGAAGTCACAGAATGGAGGTGTGTGAAGTCACAGAATGGAGGTGTGTGAAGTCACAGAATGGAGGTGTGTGAATTCATAGAATGGAGGTGTGTGAAGTCATAGAATGGAGGTGTGTGAAGAAAGAGTAGAGTTGTGTTAAGTCATAGAATGGAGGTGTTTGAAGTCATAGAATGGAGGTGTGTTAAGTCATAGAATGGAGGTGTGTGAAGTCATAAAATGGAGGTGTGTGAAGTCATAGATTGGAGGTGTGTGAAGTCATAGAATGGAGGTGTGTGAAGTCATTGAATGGAGGTGTGTGAAGTCATAGAATGGAGGTGTGTGAAGTCAAAATGCATGTGTGTGATGTCACAATTGAGGAATGTGAAGTCACAGAATGGAGGTGTGTGAAATCATAGAATGGAGGTGTATGAAGTCAAAAAGGAAGTGTTTGATGTCACAATTGAGGAATGTGAAGTCACAGAATGGAGTTGTGTGAAGTCAAAATGGAGGTGTGTGAAGTCACAGAATGGATGTGTGTGAATTCACAGAATGAAGGTCTGTGAAGTCAAAATGGAGGTTTGTGAAGTCACTGAATTGAGGTGTGTGAAGTCATAGATTGGATGTGTGAAGTCATAGAATGGAGGTGTGTGAAGTCACAGAATGTAGGTGTGTGAAGGCATAGAATGGAGGTTTGTGAAGTCACAATGGAGGTGTGTGAAGTCATTGAATGGAGGTGTGTGAAGTCACAGAATGGGGGTGTGTAAAGTCAGAATGGAGGTGTGCGAAGTCATGGAATGGAGGTGTCTGAACTCATAAAATGGAGTTGTGTGAAGTCAGAATTGAGGTGTGTGGAGTTCTAGAATGGAGGTGTGTTAAGTCATAGAATGGAGGTGTGTGAAGTCACAGAATGGAGTTGTGTGAAGTCATAGAATGGATGTGTGTAAAGTCATAGAATGGAGGTGTTTGAAGTCACAGAATGGAGGTGTGTGAAGTCATAGAATGGAGATGTGTGAAGTCACAGAATGGAGGTGTGTGAACTCACAATGGAGATGAGTGTACTCAAAGAATGGAGGTGTGTCAAGTCATAGAATGGAGATGTGTGAAGTCACAGAATGGAGGTGTCTGAAGTCATAGAATGGAGGTGTGTGAAGTCGTAGAATGGAGGTGCGTGAAGTCAGAATGGAGATGTGTGAAGTCACAGAATGGACGTGTGTGAAGTCATAGAATGTTTGTGTGTGAAGTCATAGAATGGAGGTGTATAAAGTCTGACTTGTGTGAAGTCAGATTGCAGGTGTGTGAAGTCATAGAATGGCGGTGTGTGAAGTCATAGAATGGAGGTGTGTGAAGTCATAGAATGGAAGTGTGTGAAGTCATTGAATGGAGGTGTGTGAAGTCAGAGAATGGAGGTGTGTGAGTCATAGAATTGAAGTGTGTGTAGTCTCAGAATGGAGGTGTGTGAAGTCATAGAATGAAGGTGTGTGGAGTCACAGAATGGAGATATGTGAAGTCACAGAATGGAGGTGTGTGAAGTCAGAATGGGGGTGTGTGAAGTCATAGAATGGAGGTATGTGGAGTCAGAATGGAGGTGTGTGAACTCAATGAATGGAGCTGTGTGAAGTCACATAATTTAGGTGTGTGAAGTTCTATAATGGAGGTGTGTGAAGTCATAGAATGGAGGTTTGTGAAGTCACAAAATGGAGGTGTGTGAAGTCATAGAATGGAGGTGAGTGAAGTCACAGAATGGAGGTGTATGAAGTCAGAATGGAGGTGTGTGAAGTCATAGAATGGAGGTGTGTGAAGTCATAGAATGGTGGTGTGTGAAATCATAGAATGGAGGTGTGTGAAGTTCTAGAATGGAGGTGTGTGAATTCACAGAATTGAGGTGTGTAGTCATTGAATGGAGGTGTGTGAAGTCACAGAATGGAGTTTTGTGAAGTCAAAGAATGGAGGTGTGTGAAGTCACAGAATTGAGGTGTGTGAAGTCACAGAATGGAGGTGTGTGAAGTCAGAGAATGGAGGTGTGTGCAGTCATAGAATGGAAGTCTGTGAAGTCACAGAATTGAGGTGTGTGAAGTCACAGAATGGAGGTGTGTGAAGTCACAGAATGGAGGTGTGCGAAGTCATAGAATAGAGGTGTGTGAAGTCCCAGAATGGAGGTGTGTGAAGTTACAGAATGGAGGTGTGTGAAGCCAAAATGGAGGTGTGTGAAGTCATAGAATGGAGGTGTGTGAAGTCAGAGAATGGAGGTGTGTGAGTCATAGAATTGAAATATGTGAAGTCACATAATGGAGGTGTGTGAAGTCATAGAATGTAGGTGTGTGAAGTCACAGAATGGAGATGTGTGAAGTCACAGAATGGAGTTGTGTGAAGTCAGAATGGAGGTGTGGGAAGTCATGGAATGGACGTATGTGATGTCGCAGAATTCATGTGTGTGAAGGCAGAGAATGGAAGTGTGTGAAGTCATAGAATGGAGGTGTGCGAGGTCATAGAATGGAGGTGTCTGACATCATAAAATGGAGGTGTGTGAAATCAGAATTGAGGTGTGTGAAGTCATAGAATGGAGGTTTGTGAAGTCACAGAATGGAGGTGTGTGAAGTCAGAATGGAGGTGTACGAAGTCATAGAATGGAGGTGTGTGAAATCATAGAATGGAGGTATGTGAAATCATAGAATAGAGGTGTGTGAAGTTCTAGAATGGAGGTGTGTGAAGTCATAGAATTGAGGTGTGTGAAGTCATAGAATGGAGTTGTGTGAAGTCATAGAATGGAGGTGTGTGAAGTCACAGAATGGAGGTTTGTGAAGTCATAGAATGGAGGTGTGTGAAGTCACAGAATGGAGGTGTGTGAAGTCAAAAAGGAGGTGTGTGAAGTCAGAATGGAGGTAGGTGAAGTCACAGAGTGCATGTGTGTGAAGTCACAGATGGACATGTGTTAAGTCATAGAACGGAGGTGTGTGAAGTCATAGAATGGAGGCGTGTGAAGTCAGAATGGAGATGTGTGAAGACAGAATGGAGGTGTGTGAAGTCATAGAATGAATGTTTTTGAAGTAAGAATGGAGGTGTGTAAAGTGATAAAATTGAGGTGGGTGAAGTCACAGAATTGAGGTGTGTGAAGTCACAGAATTGAGGTGTGTGAATTCACAGAATGGAGGTGTGAGAAGTCACAGAATGGAAGTGTCTGAATTCATATAATGGAGGTGTGTGAAGTCATAGAATGAATGTTTTTGAAGTAAGAATGGAGGTGTGTAAAGTGATAGAATGGAGGTGTGTGAAGTCACAGAATGGAGTTGTGTGAAGTCACAGAATGGAGTTTTGTGAAGGCATAGAATGGAGGTGTGTGAAGTCATAGAATGGAGGTGTGTGCAGTCAGAGAATGGAGGTGTGTGAGTCATAGAATTGATGTGTGTGAAGTCACAGAATGGAGGTGTGTGAAGTCATAGAATGGAGGTGTGTGGAGTCACAGAATGGAGATGTGTGAAGTCACAGAATGGAGGTGTGTGAAGTCAGAATGGGGGTGTGTGAAGTCATAGAATGGACGTATGTGAAGTCACAAAATTCAGGTGTGTGAAGTCATAGAATGGAGGTGTGTGAAGTCATAGAAAGGAGGTGTGTGAAGTCACATAATGGAGGTGTGTTAAGTTCTAGAATGGAGGTGTGTGAAGTCATAAAATGGAGGTTTGTGAACTCACAGAATTGAGGTGTGTGAAGTCACAGAATGGAGGTGTGTGAATTCATAGAATGAATGTGTGTGAAGTCATAGAATGGAGGTGTGTGAAGAAAGAGTGGAGGTGTGTTAAGTCATAGAATGGAGGTGTTTGAAGTCATAGAATGGAGGTGTGTTAAGTCATAGTATGGACGTGTATGAAGTCAGAGATTGAAGGTGTGTGAAGTAAGAATGGAGGTGGGTGAAGTCACAGAAAGGAGGTGTGTGAAGTCAGAGAATGGAGGTGTGTGAAGTCATAGAATGGAAGTCTGTGAAGTCACAGAATGGAGGTGTGTGAAGTCATAGAATGGAGGTGTGTTAAGTCATAGAATGGAGGTGTGTGAAGTCATAAAACGGAGGTGTGTGAAGTCATAGATTGGAGGTATGTGAAGTCATTGAATGGAGGTGTGTGAAGTCATAGAATGGGGGTGTGGGAAGTCAAAATGCATGTGTGTGATGTCACATTTGAGGAATGTGAAGTCACAGAATGGAGGTGTGTGAAATCATAGAATGGAAGTGTGTGAAGTCAAAAAGGAAGTGTGTGATGTCACAATTGAGGAATGTGAAGTCACAGAATGGAGTTGTGTGAAGTCAAAATGGAGGTGTGTGAAGTCACAGAATGGATGTGTGTGAATTCACAGAATGAAAGTGTGTGAAGTCAAAATGGAGGTTTGTGAAGTCACTGAATTGAGGTGTGTGAAGTCATAGATTGGATGTGCGAAGTCATAGAATGGAGGTGTGGGAAGTCACAGAATGTAGGTGTGTGAAGGCATAGAATGGAGGTTTGTGAAGTCACAATGGAGGTGTGTGAAGTCATTGAATGGAGGTGTGTGAAGTCACAGAATGGGGATGTGTAAAGTCAGAATGGAGGTGTGCGAAGTCATAGAATGGAGGTGTCTGAAGTCATAAAATGGAGGTGTGTGAAGTCAAAATGGAGGTGTGTGAAGTCACAGAATGGATGTGTGTGAATTCACAGGATGAAGGTGTGTGAAGTCAAAATGGAGGTTTGTGAAGTCACTGAATTGAGGTGTGTGAAGTCATAGAATGGAGGTGTGTGAAGTCATAGAATGGAGGTGTGTGAAGTCACAGAATGGAGGTGTGTGAAGTCACAGAATGGAGGTGTGTGAATTCATAGAATGGAGGTGTGTGAAGTCAAAAGAGGTGTGTGAAGTCAGAATGGAGGTCTGTGAAGTCACAGAATGGAGGTGTGTGAAGTCACAGATGGACATGTGTTACGTCATAGAACGGAGGTGTGTGAAGTCATAGAATGGAGGCGTGTGAAGTCAGAATGGAGATGTGTGAAGTCAGAATTAAGGTGTGTGAAGTCATAGAATGGATGTTTTTGAAATAAGAATGGAGGTGTGTACAGTCATAGAATGGAGGTGTGTGAAGTCACAGAATGGAGGTGTGTGAAGTCACAGAATGGAAGTGTGTGAAGTCACAAAATGGAGGTGTGTGAATTCACAGAATGGAGGTGTGTGAAATCACAGATTGGAGGCATGTGAATTCACAGAATTAAGGTGTGTGAAATCATAGAATGGAGGTGTGGGAAGTCAAAATGGAAGTGTGTGATGACACAATTGAGGAATGTGAAGTCACAGAAAGGAGGTGTGTGAAGTCAAAATGGAGGTGTGTGAAGTCACAGAATGCAGGTATGTGAAGTCACAGAATGAAGGTGTGTGAAGTCAAAATGGAGGTTTGTGAAGTCTCTGAAATGAGGCGTGTGAAGTCAAACATTGGTGGTGTGTGAAGTCATAGAATGGAGGTGTGTGAAGTCACAGAATGTAGGTGTGTGAAGTCACAATGGAGGTGTGTGAAGTCATAGAATGGAGGTGTGTGAAGTCACAGAATGGAGGTGTGTAAAGTCAGAATGGAGGTGTGCGAAGTCATAGAATGGAGGTGTGTAAACTCATAGAATGGAGGTGTGTGAAGTCATAGAATGGAGGTGTGTAAAATCATAGAATGGAGGTGTGTGAAGTCACAGAATGGAGGTGTGTAAAGTCAGAATGGAGGTTTGTGAAGTCATAGAATGGAGGTGTGTAAAGTCATAGAATGGAGGTGTGTGAAGTCAGAATTGAGGTGTGTGAAGTCATAGAATGGACGTATGTGAAGTCACAAAATTCAGGTGTGTGAAGTCATAGAATGGAGGTGTGTGAAGTCATAGAATGGAGGTGTGTGAAGTCACATAATGGAGGTGTGTGAAGTTCTAGAATGGAGGTGTGTGAAGTCATAGAATGGAGGTTTGTGAACTCACAGAATTGAGGTGTGTGAAGTCACAGAATAGAGGTGTGTGAATTCATAGAATGGAGGTGTGTGAAGTCATAGAATGGAGGTGTGTGAAGAAAGAGTGGAGGTGTGTTAAGTCATAGAATGGAGGTGTTTGAAGTCATAGAATGGAGGTGTGTTAAGTCATAGAATGGAGGTGTGTGAAGTCATAAAACGGAGGTGTGTGAAGTCATAGATTGGAGGTGTGTGAAGTCATAGAATTGAAGTGTGTGAAGTCATTGAATGGAGGTGTGTGAAGTCATAGAATGGGGGTTTGGGAAGTCAAAATGCATGTGTGTGATGTCACATTTGAGGAATGTGAAGTCACAGAATGGAGGTGTGTGAAATCATAGAATGGAAGTGTGTGAAGTCAAAAAGGAAGTGTGTGATGTCACAATTGAGGAATGTGAAGTCACAGAATGGAGTTGTGTGAAGTCAAAATGGAGGTGTGTGAAGTCACAGAATGGATGTGTGTGAATTCACAGAATGTAGGTGTGTGAAGTCAAAATGGAGGTTTGTGAAGTCACTGAATTGAGGTGTGTGAAGTCACAGATTGGATGTGTGAAGTCATAGAATGGAGGTGTGTGAAGTCAAAGAATGTAGGTGTGTGAAGTCATAGAATGGAGGTTTGTGAAGTCACAATGGAGGTGTGTGAAGTCATTGAATGGAGGTGTGTGAAGTCACAGAATGGGGGTGTGTAAAGTCAGAATGGAGGTGTGCGAAGTCCTAGAATGGAGGTGTCTGAACTCATAAAATGGAGGTGTGTGAAGTCAGAATTGAGGTGTGTGAAGTCATAGAATGGAGGTGTCTGAAGTCATAAAATGGAGGTGTGTGAAGTCAAAATGGAGGTGTGTGAAGTCACAGATTGGATGTGTGTGAATTCACAGGATAAAGGTGTGTGAAGTCAAAATGGAGGTTTGTGAAGTCACTGAATTGAGGTGTGTGAAGTCATAGAATGGAGGTGTGTGAAGTCACAGAATGGAGGTGTGTGAAGTCACAGAATGGAGGTGTGTGAAGTCATAGAATGGAGGTGTGTGAAGTCAAAAGAGGTGTTTGAAGTCAGAATGGAGGTCTGTGAAGTCAGAATGAAGGTGTGTGAAGTCATAGAATGGATGTTTTTGAAATAAGAATGGAGGTGTGTACAGTCATAGAATGGAGGTGTGTGAAGTCACAGAATGGAGGTGTATGAAGTCACAGAATGGAGGTGTGTGAAGTCACAGAATGGAGGTGTGTGAAGTCACAAAATGGAGGTGTGTGAATTCACAGAATCGAGGTGTGTGAAATCACAGATTGGAGGCATGTGAAGTCACAGAATTGAGGTGTGTGAAATCATAGAATGGAGGTGTGGGAAGTCAATATGGAAGTGTGTGATGACACAATTGAGGAATGTGAAGTCACAGAAAGGAGGTGTGTGAAGTCAAAATGGAGGTGTGTGAAGTCACAGAATGCAGGTATGTGAAGTTACAGAATGAAGGTGTGTGAAGTCAAAATGGAGGTTTGTGAAGTCTCTGAAATGAGGCGTGTGAAGTCAAACATTGGTGGTGTGTGAAGTCATAGAATGGAGGTGTGTGAAGTCACAGAATGTAGGTGTGTGAAGTCACAATGAAGGTGTGTGAAGTCATAGAATGGAGGTGTGTGAAGTCACAGAATGGAGGTGTGTAAAGTCATAGAATGGAGGTGTGTGAAGTCACAGAATGGAGGTGTGTAAAGTCAGAATGGAGGTGTGCGAAGTCATAGAATGGAGGTGTGTAAAGTCATAGAATGGAGGTGTGTGAAGTTAGAATTGAGGTGTGTGAAGTCATAGAATGGAGGTTTGTGAACTCACAGAATTGAGGTGTGTGAAGTCACAGAATGGAGGTGTGTGAATTCATAGAATGAATGTGTGTGAAGTCATAGAATGGAGGTGTGTGAAGAAAGAGTGGAGGTGTGTTAAGTCATAGAATGGAGGTGTTTGAAGTCATAGAATGGAGGTGTGTTAAGTCATAGTATGGACGTGTATGAAGTCAGAGATTGAAGGTGTGTGAAGTAAGAATGGAGGTGGGTGAAGTCACAGAAAGGAGGTGTGTGAAGTCAGAGAATGGAGGTGTGTGAAGTCATAGAATGGAAGTCTGTGAAGTCACAGAATGGAGGTGTGTGAAGTCATAGAATGGAGGTGTGTTAAGTCATAGAATGGAGGTGTGTGAAGTCATAAAACAGAGGTGTGTGAAGTCATAGATTGGAGGTATGTGAAGTCATAGAATGGAGGTGTGTGAAGTCATTGAATGGAGGTGTGTGAAGTCATAGAATGGGGGTGTGGGAAGTCAAAATGCATGTGTGTGATGTCACATTTGAGGAATGTGAAGTCACAGAATGGAGGTGTGTGAAATCATAGAATGGAAGTGTGTGAAGTCAAAAAGGAAGTGTGTGATGTCACAATTGAGGAATGTGAAGTCACAGAATGGAGTTGTGTGAAGTCAAAATGGAGGTGTGTGAAGTCACAGAATGGATGTGTGTGAATTCACAGAATGAAAGTGTGTGAAGTCAAAATGGAGGTTTGTGAAGTCACTGAATTGAGGTGTGTGAAGTCATAGATTGGATGTGCGAAGTCATAGAATGGAGGTGTGGGAAGTCACAGAATGTAGGTGTGTGAAGGCATAGAATGGAGGTTTGTGAAGTCACAATGGAGGTGTGTGAAGTCATTGAATGGAGGTGTGTGAAGTCACAGAATGGGGGTGTGTAAAGTCAGAATGGAGGTGTGCGAAGTCATAGAATGGAGGTGTCTGAAGTCATAAAATGGAGGTGTGTGAAGTCAAAATGGAGGTGTGTGAAGTCACAGAATGGATGTGTGTGAATTCACAGGATGAAGGTGTGTGAAGTCAAAATGGAGGTTTGTGAAGTCACTGAATTGAGGTGTGTGAAGTCATAGAATGGAGGTGTGTGAAGTCATAGAATGGAGGTGTGTGAAGTCACAGAATGGAGGTGTGTGAAGTCAAAGAATGGAGGTGTGTGAATTCATAGAATGGAGGTGTGTGAAGTCAAAAGAGGTGTGTGAAGTCAGAATGGAGGTCTGTGAAGTCACAGAATGGAGGTGTGTGAAGTCACAGATGGACATGTGTTACGTCATAGAACGGAGGTGTGTGAAGTCATAGAATGGAGGCGTGTGAAGTCAGAATGGAGATGTGTGAAGTCAGAATTAAGGTGTGTGAAGTCATAGAATGGATGTTTTTGAAATAAGAATGGAGGTGTGTACAGTCATAGAATGGAGGTGTGTGAAGTCACAGAATGGAGGTGTGTGAAGTCACAGAATGGAAGTGTGTGAAGTCACAAAATGGAGGTGTGTGAATTCACAGAATGGAGGTGTGTGAAATCACAGATTGGAGGCATGTGAAGTCACAGAATTAAGGTGTGTGAAATCATAGAATGGAGGTGTGGGAAGTCAAAATGGAAGTGTGTGATGACACAATTGAGGAATGTGAAGTCACAGAAAGGAGGTGTGTGAAGTCAAAATGGAGGTGTGTGAAGTCACAGAATGCAGGTATGTGAAGTCACAGAATGAAGGTGTGTGAAGTCAAAATGGAGGTTTGTGAAGTCTCTGAAATGAGGCGTGTGAAGTCAAACATTGGTGGTGTGTGAAGTCATAGAATGGAGGTGTGTGAAGTCACAGAATGTAGGTGTGTGAAGTCACAATGGAGGTGTGTGAAGTCATAGAATGGAGGTGTGTGAAGTCACAGAATGGAGGTGTGTAAAGTCAGAATGGAGGTGTGCGAAGTCATAGAATGGAGGTGTGTAAACTCATAGAATGGAGGTGTGTGAAGTCATAGAATGGAGGTGTGTAAAATCATAGAATGGAGGTGTGTGAAGTCACAGAATGGAGGTGTGTAAAGTCAGAATGGAGGTTTGTGAAGTCATAGAATGGAGGTGTGTAAAGTCATAGAATGGAGGTGTGTGAAGTCAGAATTGAGGTGTGTGAAGTCATAGAATGGACGTATGTGAAGTCACAAAATTCAGGTGTGTGAAGTCATAGAATGGAGGTGTGTGAAGTCATAGAATGGAGGTGTGTGAAGTCACATAATGGAGGTGTGTGAAGTTCTAGAATGGAGGTGTGTGAAGTCATAGAATGGAGGTTTGTGAACTCACAGAATTGAGGTGTGTGAAGTCACAGAATAGAGGTGTGTGAATTCATAGTATGGAGGTGTGTGAAGTCATAGAATGGAGGTGTGTGAAGAAAGAGTGGAGGTGTGTTAAGTCATAGAATGGAGGTGTTTGAAGTCATAGAATGGAGGTGTGTTAAGTCATAGAATGGAGGTGTGTGAAGTCATAAAACGGAGGTGTGTGAAGTCATAGATTGGAGGTGTGTGAAGTCATAGAATTGAAGTGTGTGAAGTCATTGAATGGAGGTGTGTGAAGTCATAGAATGGGGGTTTGGGAAGTCAAAATGCATGTGTGTGATGTCACATTTGAGGAATGTGAAGTCACAGAATGGAGGTGTGTGAAATCATAGAATGGAAGTGTGTGAAGTCAAAAAGGAAGTGTGTGATGTCACAATTGAGGAATGTGAAGTCACAGAATGGAGTTGTGTGAAGTCAAAATGGAGGTGTGTGAAGTCACAGAATGGATGTGTGTGAATTCACAGAATGTAGGTGTGTGAAGTCAAAATGGAGGTTTGTGAAGTCACTGAATTGAGGTGTGTGAAGTCGCAGATTGGATGTGTGAAGTCATAGAATGGAGGTGTGTGAAGTCAAAGAATGTAATTGTGTGAAGTCATAGAATGGAGGTTTGTGAAGTCACAATGGAGGTGTGCGAAGTCATTGAATGGAGGTGTGTGAAGTCACAGAATGGGGGTGTGTAAAGTCAGAATGGAGGTGTGCGAAGTCATAGAATGGAGGTGTCTGAACTCATAAAATGGAGGTGTGTGAAGTCAGAATTGAGGTGTGTGAAGTCATAGAATGGAGGTGTCTGAAGTCATAAAATGGAGGTGTGTGAAGTCAAAATGGAGGTGTGTGAAGTCACAGATTGGATGTGTGTGAATTCACAGGATAAAGGTGTGTGAAGTCAAAATGGAGGTTTGTGAAGTCACTGAATTGAGGTGTGTGAAGTCATAGAATGGAGGTGTGTGAAGTGACAGAATGGAGGTGTGTGAAGTCACAGAATGGAGGTGTGTGAAGTCATAGAATGGAGGTGTGTGAAGTCAAAAGAGGTGTTTGAAGTCAGAATGGAGGTCTGTGAAGTCAGAATGAAGGTGTGTGAAGTCATAGAATGGATGTTTTTGAAATAAGAATGGAGGTGTGTACAGTCATAGAATGGAGGTGTGTGAAGTCACAGAATGGAGGTGTGTGAAGTCACAGAATGGAGGTGTGTGAAGTCACAGAATGGAGGTGTGTGAAGTCACAAAATGGAGGTGTGTGAATTCACAGAATCGAGGTGTGTGAAATCACAGATTGGAGGCATGTGAAGTCACAGAATTGAGGTGTGTGAAATCATAGAATGGAGGTGTGGGAAGTCAACATGGAAGTGTGTGATGACACAATTGAGGAATGTGAAGTCACAGAAAGGAGGTGTGTGAAGTCAAAATGGAGGTGTGTGAAGTCACAGAATGCAGGTATGTGAAGTTACAGAATGAAGGTGTGTGAAGTCAAAATGGAGGTTTGTGAAGTCTCTGAAATGAGGCGTGTGAAGTCAAACATTGGTGGTGTGTGAAGTCATAGAATGGAGGTGTGTGAAGTCACAGAATGTAGGTGTGTGAAGTCACAATGAAGGTGTGTGAAGTCATAGAATGGAGGTGTGTGAAGTCACAGAATGGAGGTGTGTAAAGTCATAGAATGGAGGTGTGTGAAGTCACAGAATGGAGGTGTGTAAAGTCAGAATGGAGGTGTGCGAAGTCATAGAATGGAGGTGTGTAAAGTCATAGAATGGAGGTGTGTGAAGTTAGAATTGAGGTGTGTGAAGTCATAGAATGGAGGTTTGTGAAGTCACAGAATGTAGGTGTGTGAAGTCATAGAATGGAGGTGTATGAATTCAGAATGGAGGTATGTGAAGTCATAGAATGGAGGTGTGTGAAGTCATAGTATGGAGGTGTGTGAAGTCATAGAATGGATGTGTGTAAAGTCATAGAATGGAGGTGTGTGAAGTCACAGAATGGAGGTGTGTTAACTCAGAAGGGCGGTGTGTGAAGTCACAGAATGGAGGTGTGTGAAGTCATAGAATGGAGATGTGTGAAGTCACAGAATGGAGGTGTGTGAACTCACAATGGAGATGAGTGTACTCACAGAATGGACGTGTGTGAAGTCATAGAATGTTTGTGTGTGAAGTCATAGAATGGAGGTGTATAAAGTCATAAAATGGACTTGTGTGAAGTCAGATTGCAGGTGTGTGAAGTCATAGAATGGCGGTGTGTGAAGTCATAGAATGGAGGTGTGTGAAGTCATAGAATGGAAGTGTGTGAAGTCATTGAATGGAGGTGTGTGAAGTCATAGAATGGAGGTGTGTGAAGTCATAGAATGGAGGTGTGTGAAGTCACAGAAGGGAGGTGTGTGACGTCACAGTATGGAGTTGTGTGAAGTCACAATGGAGGTGTGAGAAGTCATAGCATTGAGGTTTGTGAAGTCACAGAATTGAGGTGTGTGAAGTCAGAATAGAGGTGTGCGAAGTCATAGAATGGAGGTGTGTGAAGTCAGAAAGGATTTGTGTGAAGTCATAGAATGGAAATATGTGAAGTAATAATGGAGGTGTGTGAACTCATAGAATGGAGGTGTGTGAAGTCATAGAATGGAAGTGTGTGAAGTCATTGAATGGAGGTGTGTGAAGGCAGAGAATGGAGGTGTGTGAGTCATAGAATTGAAGTATGTGAAGTCTCAGAATGGAGGTGTGTGAAGTCATAGAATGGAGGTGTGTGGAGTCACAGAATGGAGATATGTGAAGTCACAGAATGGAGGTGTGTGAAGTCAGAATGGGGGTGTGTGAAGTCATAGAATGGAGGTATGTGAAGTCAGAATGGAGGTGTGTGAACTCATAGAATGGAGCTGTGTGAAGTCACATAATTGAGGTGTGTGAAGTTCTAGAATGGAGGTGTGTGAAGTCATAGAATGGAGGTTTGTGAAGTCACAAAATGGAGGTGTGTGAAGTTATAGAATGGAGGTGAGTGAAGTCACAGAATGGAGGTGTGTGAAGTCAGAATGGAGGTGTGTGAAGTCATAGAATGGACGTGTGTGAAGTCATAGAATGGTGGTGTGTGAAATCATAGAATGGAGGTGTGTGAAGTTCTAGAATGGAGGTGTGTGAATTCACAGAATTGAGCTGTGTGAAGTCATTGAATGGAGGTGTGTGAAGTCACAGAATGGAGTTTTGTGAAGTCAAAGAATGGAGGTGTGTGAAGTCACAGAATTGAGGTGTGTGAAGTCACAGAATGGAGGTGTGTGAAGTCAGAGAATGGAGGTGTGTGCAGTCATAGAATGGAAGTCTGTGAAGTCACAGAATTGAGGTGTGTGAAGTCACAGAATGGAGGTGTGTGAAGTCACAGAATGGAGGTGTGTGAAGTCATAGAATAGAGGTGTGTGAAGTCCCAGAATGGAGGTGTGTGAAGTCACAGAATGGAGGTGTGTGAAGCCAAAATGGAGGTGTGTGAAGTCAAAGAATGGAGGTGTGTGAAGTCATAGAATGGAGGTGTGTGAAGTCACAGAATGGAGATGTGTGAAATCATAGAATGCAGGTGTGTGAAGTCATAGAATGGAGGTGTGTGAAGTCACAGAATGGAGTTGCGTGAGGTCACAGAATGGAGTTGTGTGAAGTCAGAATTGAGGTGTATGAAGTCATCGAATGGACGTATGTGAAGTCGCAGAATTCATGTGTGTGAAGTCAGAGAATGGAAGTGTGTGAAGTCATAGAATGGAGTTGTGCGAGGTCATAGAATGGAGGTGTCTGACATCATAAAATGGAGGTGTGTGAAAACAGAATTGAGGTGTGTGAAGTCGTATAATGGAGGTTTGTGAAGTCACAGAATGGAGGTGTGTGAAGTCAGAATGGAGGTGTACGAAGTCATAGAATGGAGGTGTGTGAAATCATAGAATGGAGGTGTGTGAAATCATAGAATAGAGGTGTGTGAAGTTCTAGAATGGAGGTGTGTGAAGTCATAGAATTGAGGTGTGTGAAGTCATAGAATGGAGTTGTGTGAAGTCATAGCATGAAGGTGTGTGAAGTCACAGAATGGAGGTTTGTGAAGTCATAGAATGGAGGTGTGTGAAGTCACAGAATGGAGGTGTGTGAAGTCAAAAAGGAGGTGTGTGAAGTCAGATTGGAGGTCTGTGAATTCACAGAGTGCATGTGTGTGAAGTCACAGATGGACATGTGTTTAGTCATAGAACGGAGGTGTGTGAAGTCATAGAATGGAGGCGTGTGAAGTCAGAATGGAGATGTGCGAAGACAGAATGGAGGTGTGTGAAGTCATAGAATGAATGTTTTTGAAGTAAGAATGGAGGTGTGTAAAGTGATAGAATGGAGGTGTGTGAAGTCACAGAATGGAGGTGTGTGAAGTCACAGAATGGAGTTTTGTAAGGTCATGGAATGGAGGTGTGTGAAGTCACAGAATTGAGGTGTGTGAAGTCACAGAATTGAGGTGTGTGAAGTCACTGAATTGAATTGTGTGAAGTCACAGAATGGAGGTGTGAGAAGTCACAGAATGGAAGTGTCTGAATTCATACAATGGAGGTGTGTGAAGTCATAGAATGAATGTTTTTGAAGTAAGAATGGAGGTGTGTAAAGTGATAGAATGGAGGTGTGTGAAGTCACAGAATGGAGGTGTGTGAAGTCACAGAATGGAGTTTTGTGAAGTCATAGAATGGAGGTGTGTGAAGTCATAGAATGGAGGTGTGTGAAGTCACAGAATGGAGGTGTGTGAAGTCACAGAATGGAGTTTTGTGAAGTCATAGAATTGAAGTGTGTGAAGTCACAAAATGGAGGTGTTTGAAGTCATAGAATGGAGGTGTGTGGAGTCAGAGAATGGAGATGTGTGAAGTCACAGAGTGGAGGTGTGTGAAGTCAGAATGGGGGTGTGTGAAGTCATAGAATGGTGGTGTGTGAAGTCAGAATGGAGGTGTGTGAAGTCATAGAATGGACGTATGTGAAGTCACAAAATTCAGGTGTGTGAAGTCATAGAATGGAGGTGTGTGAAGTCATAGAATGGAGGTGTGTGAAGTCACATAATGGAGGTGTGTGAAGTTCTACAATGGAGGTGTGTGAAGTCATGGAATGGAGGTTTGTGAACTCACAGAATTGAGGTGTGTGAAGTCACAGAATGGAGGTGTGTGAATTCATAGAATGGAGGTGTGTGAAGTCATAGAATGGAGGTGTGTGAAGAAAGAGTGGAGGTGTGTTAAGTCATAGAATGGAGGTGTTTGAAGTCATAGAATGGAGGTGTGTTAAGTCATAGTATGGACGTTTGTGAAGTCAGAGATTGAAGGTGTGTGAAGTAAGAATGGAGGTGGGTGAAGTCACAGAAAGGAGGTGTGTGAAGTCAGAGAATGGAGATGTGTGAAGTCATAGAATGGAAGTCTTTGAAGTCACAGAATGGAGTTGTGTGAAGTCACAGAATGGAGGTGTGTGAAGTCACAGAATGGAGTTGTGTGAATTCATAGAATGCAGGTGTGTGAAGTCATAGAATGGAGGTGTGTGAAGAAAGAGTGAAGGTGTGTTAAGTCATAGAATGGAGGTGTTTGAAGTCATAGAATGGAGGTGTGTTAAGTCATAGAATGGAGGTGTGTGAAGTCATAAAACGGAGGTGTGTGAAGTCATAGATTGGAGGTGTGTGAAGTCATAGAATGGAGGTGTGTGAAGTAATAGAGTGGAGGTGTGTGAAGTCATAGAATGGGTGTGTGTGAAGTCAAAATGCATGTGTGTGATGTCACATTTGAGGAATGTGAAGTCACAGAATGGAGGTGTGTGAAATCATAGAATGGAATTGTGTGAAGTCAAAAAGGATGTGTGTGATGTCACAGTTGAGGAATGTGAAGTCACAGAATGGAGTTGTGTGAAGTCAAAATGGAGGTGTGTGAAGTCACAGAATGGATGTGTGTGAATTCACAGAATGAAGGTGTGTGAACTCAAAATGGAGGTTTCTGAAGTCACTGAATTGAGGTGTGTGAAGTTATAGATTGGATGTGTGAAGTCATAGAATGGAGGTGTGTGAAGTCACAGAATGTAGGTGTGTGAAGGCATAGAATGGAGGTTTGTGAAGTCACAATGGAGGTGTGCGAAGTCATTGAATGGAGGTGTGTGAAGTCACAGAATGGGGGTGTGTAAAGTCAGAATGGAGGTGTGCGAAGTCATAGAATGGAGGTGTCTGAACTCATAAAATGGAGGTGTGTGAAGTCAGAATTGAGGTGTGTGAAGTCATACAATGGAGATGTGTGAAGTCACAGAATGGAGTTGTGTGAAGTCATAGAATGGAGGTGTGTGAAGTCACAGAATGGAGGTGTGTGAAGTCATAGAATTGAGGTGTGTGAAGTCACAGAATGGAGGTGTGTGAAGTCAAAAAGGAGGTGTGTGAAGTCAGAATGGAGGCCTGTGAAGTCCCAGAGTACAGGTGTGTGAAGTCACAGAATGGAGGTGTGTGAAGTCACAGAATGGAGGTGTGTGATGTCATCGATTAGAAGTGTGTGAGGTCATAGAATGGAGGTGTGTGAATTCAGAATGGAGGTGTGTGAAGACAAAGAATGGAGGTGAGTGAAGTCATAGTATGGAGGTGTGTGAAGTCATAGAATGGATGTGTGTAAAGTCATAGAATGGAGGTGTGTGAAGTCACAGAATGGAGGTGTGTTAACTCAGAATGGCGGTGTGTGAAGTCACAGAATGGAGGTGTGTGAAGTCATAGAATGGAGATGTGTGAAGTCACAGAATGAAGGTGTGTGAACTCACAATGGAGATGAGTGTACTCACAGAATGGAGGTGTGTCAAGTCATAGAATGGAGATGTGTGAAGTCACAGAATGGAGGTCTTCGAAGTCATAGAATGGAGGTGTTTGAAGTCGTAGAATGGAGGTGTGTGAAGTCAGAATGGAGATGTGTGAAGTCACAGAATGGACGTGTGTGAAGTCATAGAATGTTTGTGTGTTAAGTCATAGAACGGAGGTGTATAAAGTCATACAATGGACTTGTGTGAAGTCAGATTGCAGGTGTGTAAAGTCACAGAATGGCGGTGTGTGAAGTCATAGAATGGAGGTGTGTGAAGTCATAGAATGGAAGTGTGTGAAGTCATTGAATGGAGGTGTGTGAAGTCATAGAATGGAGGTGAGTTAAGTCATAGAATGGAGGTGTGTGAAGTCACAGAAGGGAGGTGTGTGACGTCACAGTATGGAGTTGTGTGAAGTAACAATGGAGGTGTGAGAAGTCATAGCATTGAGGTTTGTGAAGTCAAAGAATGGAGGTGTGTGAAGTCAGAATAGAGGTGTGCGAAGTCAGAGAATGGAGGTGTGTGAAGTCAGAATGGATCTGTGTGAAGTCATAGAATGGAAATATGTGAAGTCAGAATAGAGGTGTGTGAACTCATAGAATGGAGGTGTTTGAAGTCACAATGTAGTACTGTGTAGTCATAGACAGAGGTGTGTGAAGTCATAGATTGGAAGTGTGTGAAGTCACAAAATGGAAGTGTGTGAAGTCATAGAATGGAGGGGTGTGAAGTCACAGAATGGAGGTGTGTGAAGTCAGAGAATGGAGGTGTGTGAAGTTACAGAATGGAGGTGTGTGAAGTCACAGAATGGAGATGTGTGAAGTCACAGAATGGAGGTGTGTGAAGTTATAGAATTGAAGTGTGAGAAGTAATAGAATGGAGGTGTGTGAATTCAGAATGGAGGTGTGTGAAGTCACACAATGGAGGTGTGTGATCAGAATGAGTTGTGTGAAGTCACAGAATGGAGGTTTGTGAAGTCATAGAATGGAGGTGTGTGAAATCATAGAATGGATGTTTCTGAAGTAAGAATGAAGGTGTGTGAAGTCATAGAATGGAGGTGTGTGAAGTCAAAATGGAGGTATGTGAACTCATAGAATGGACGTGTGTGAATTCATAGAATGGAGGTGTGTGAATTCATAGAATGGAGGTGTGTGAAGTAAATGAATGGAGGTGTGTGAAGCCAAACAATGGAGGTTTGTGAAGACACAGAATTGAGGTGTGTGAATTCAAAGAATGGAGGTGTGTGAAGTCAAAATTGTGGTGTGTGAAGTCACAAATGGAGTTGTGTGAAATCACAGAATGGAGGAGTGTGAAGTCATAGAATGTAGATGTGTGAAGTCAGAATGGATATGTGTGAAGTCACAGAATGGAGGTGTGTGAAGTCATAGAATGCTGGTCTGTGAAGACATAGAATGGAGGTGTATGAAGTCATAGAATGTAGGTGTGTGAAGTCAGAATGCAGGTGTGTGAAGTCATAGAATGGAGGTGTGTGAAGTCATAGAATGGAGGTGTGAAGTCATAGAATGAAAGTGTGTGAAGTCATAGAATGGAGGTGTGTGAAGTCATAGAATGGAGGTGTGTGAAATCATAGAATGGAGGTGTGTGAAGTCACAGAAGGGAGGTGTGTGAAGTCACAGAATGGAGTTGTGTGAAGTCACAATGGAGGTGTGTGATGTCAGAATGGAGGTATGTGAAGTCAAACAATGGAGGTGTGTGAAGTCACAATGGAGGTGTGTGAAGTCATAGAATGGTGGTTTTTGAAGTCACAGAATTGAGGTGTGGGAAGTCATAGAACGGAGGTGTGTGAAGCCAGAATGGAGGTGTGTGAAGTCACAGAATGGAGGTGTGTCAACACAGAGGGGAGGTGTGTCAAGTCATAGAATGGAGGTGTGTGAAGTCATAGAATGGAGGTGTGTGAAATCATAGAATGGAAGTGTGTGAAGTCACAATGCAGGTGTGTGAACTCATAGAATGGAGGTGTTTGAAGTCACAATGTAGGACTGTGTAGTCATAGACAGAGGTGTGTGAAGTCATAGATTGGAAGTGTGTGAAGTCACAAAATGGAAGTGTGTGAAGTCATAGAATGGAGGGGTGTGAAGTCACAGAATGGAGGTGTGTGAAGTCATAGAGTGGAGGTGTGTGAAGTCATAGATGGAGGTGTTTGAGATGATAGAATGGAGGTGTGTGAAGTCACAGAATGGAGGTGTGTGAAGTCACAGAATGGAAGTGTGTGAACTCAGAATGGAGGTGTGTGAAGTCACAGAATAGAGATGTGTGAACTCACAATGGAGGTGTGTGAAATCACAGAATGGAGGTGTGTGACGTCATCGAATGGAAGTGTGTGAAGTCATAGAATGGTGGTGTGTGAAGTCAGAATTGAGGTGTGCAAAGACAGAATGGAGGTGTGTGAAGTCATACAATGGAGGTGTGTAAAGTCATAGAATGGAGGTGTGTGAAGTCATAGAATGGAGGTGTGTAAAGTCATAGAATGGAGGTGTGTTAAGTCACAGAATGGAGGTGTGTGAACTCAGAATGGAGGTGTGTGAAGTCACAGAATGGAGGTGTGTGAAGTCATAGAATGGAGGTGTGTGAAGTCAGAGAATGGAGGTGTGTGAAGTCACAGAATGGAGGTGTGTGAAGGCAGAATGAAGGTCTATGAAGTCAGAATGGTGGTTTGTGAAGTCATAGAATGGAGGTGTGTGAAGTCATAGAATGGAGGTGTGTAAAGTCATAGAATGGAGGTGTGTTAAGGCACAGAATGGAGGTGTGTGAACTCAAATGGTGGTGTGTGAACTCACAGAATGGAGGTGTGTGAAGTCCGAGAATGGAGGTGTGTGAAGTTACAGAATGGAGGTGTGTGAAGTCACAGAATGGAGGTGTGTGAAGTCACAGAATGGAGGTGTGTGAAGTCATAGAATTGAAGTGTGAGAAGTAATAGAATGGAGGTGTGTGAATTCAGAATGGAGGTGTGTGAAGTCACACAATGGAGGTGTGTGATGAGAATGAGTTGTGTGAAGTCACAGAATGGAGGTTTGTGAAGTCATAGAATGGAGGTGTGTGAAATCATAGAATGGATGTTTCTGAAGTAAGAATGAAGGTGTGTGAAGTCATAGAATGGAGGTGTGTGAAGTCAAAATGGAGGTATGTGAACTCATAGAATGGAGGTGTGTGAATTCATAGAATGGAGGTGTGTGAATTCATAGAATGGAGGTGTGTGAAATAAATGAATGGAGGTGTGTGAAGCCAAACAATGGAGGTTTGTGAAGACACAGAATTGAGGTGTGTGAATTCAAAGAATGGAGGTGTGTGAAGTCAAAATTGTGGTGTGTGAAGTCACAAATGGAGTTGTGTGAAATTACAGAATGGAGGAGTGTGAAGTCATAGAATGTAGATGTGTGAAGTCAGAATGGATATGTGTGAAGTCACAGAATGGAGGTGTGTGAAGTCATAGAATGTTGGTGTGTGAAGACATAGAATGGAGGTGTATGAAGTCATAGAATGTAGGTGTGTGAAGTCAGAATGCAGATGTGTGAAGTCATAGAATGGAGGTGTGTGAAGTGATAGTATGGAGGTGTGAAGTCATAGAATGAAAGTGTGTGAAGTCATAGAATGGAGGTGTGTGAAGTCATAGAATGGAGGTGTGTGAAATCATAGAATGGAGGTGTGTGAAGTCAGAATGGAGATGTGTGAAATCACAGAATGGACGTGTGTGAAGTCATAGAATGTTTGTGTGTGAAGTCATAGAATGGAGGTGTATAAAGTCATAGAATGGACTTGTGTGAAGTCAGATTGCAGGTGTGTGAAGTCATAGAATAGCGGTTTGTGAAGTCATAGAATGGAGGTGTGTGAAGTCATAGAATGGAAGTGTGTGAAGTCATTGAATGGAGGTGTGTGAAGTCATAGAATGGAGGTGAGTGAAGTCATAGAATGGAGGTGTGTGAAGTCACAGAAGGGAGGTGTGTGACGTCACAGTATGGAGTTGTGTGAAGTCACAATGGAGGTGTGAGAAGTCATAGCATTGAGGTTTGTGAAGTCAAAGAATGGAGGTGTGTAAAGTCAGAATAGAGGTGTGCGAAGTCAGAGAATGGAGGTGTGTGAAGTCAGAATGGATCTGTGTGAAGTCATAGAATGGAAATGTGTGAAGTCAGAATGGAGGTGTGTGAACTCATAGAATGGAGGTGTGTGAAGTCACAATGGAGATATGTGAAGTCATAGAATGGTGGTTTTTGAAGTCACAGAATTGAGGTGTGGGAAGTCATAGAACGGAGGTGTGTGAAGCCAGAATGGAGGTGTGTGAAGTCACAGAATGGAGGTGTGTCAACACAGAGGGGAGGTGTGTCAAGTTATAGAATGGAGGTATGTGAAGTCATAGAATGGAGGTGTGTGAAATCATAGAATGGAAGTGTGTGAAGTCACAATGCAGGTGTGTGAGCTCATAGAATGGAGGTGTTTGAAGTCACAATGTAGGACTGTGTAGTCATAGACAGAGGTGTGTGAAGTCATAGATTGGAAGTGTGTGAAGTCACAAAATGGAAGTGTGTGAAGTCATAGAATGGAGGGGTGTGAAGTCACAGAATGGAGGTGTGTGAAGTCATAGAGTGGAGGTGTGTGAAGTCACATAATAGAGATGTGTGAACTCACAATGGAGGTGTGTGAAATCACAGAATGGAGGTGTGTGACGTCATCGAATGGAAGTGTGTGAAGTCATAGAATGGTGGTGTGTGAAGTCAGAAGTGAGGTGTGTAACGACAGAATGGAGGTGTGTGAAGTCATACAATGGAGGTGTGTGAAGTCATAGAATGGAGGTGTGTGAAGTCATAGAATGGAGGTGTGTAAAGTCATAGAATGGAGGTGTGTTAAGTCACAGAATGGAGGTGTGTGAACTCAGAATGGAGGTGTGTGAAGTCACAGAATGGAGGTGTGTGAAGTCATAGAATGGAGGTGTGTGAAGTCAGAGAATGGAGGTGTGCGAAGTCACAGAATGGAGGTGTGTGAAGTCAGAATGAAGGTCTATGAAGTCAGAATGTTGGTTTGTGAAGTCATAGAATGGAGGTGTGTGAAGTCATAGAATGGAGGTGTGTAAAGTCATAGAATGGAGGTGTGTTAAGGCACAGAATGGAGGTGTGTGAACTCAAATGGTGGTGTGTGAACTCACAGAATGGAGGTGTGTGAAGTCAGAGAATGGAGGTGTGTGAAGTTACAGAATGGAGGTGTGTGAAGTCACAGAATGGAGGTGTGTGAAGTCACAGAATGGAGGTGTGTGAAGTCATAGAATTGAAGTGTGAGAAGTAATAGAATGGAGGTGTGTGAATTCAGAATGGAGGTGTGTGAAGTCACACAATGGAGGTGTGTGATCAGAATGAGTTGTGTGAAGTCACAGAATGGAGGTTTGTGAAGTCATAGAATGGAGGTGTGTGAAATCATAGAATGGATGTTTCTGAAGTAAGAATGAAGGTGTGTGAAGTCATAGAATGGAGGTGTGTGAAGTCAAAATGGAGGTATGTGAACTCATAGAATGGACGTGTGTGAATTCATAGAATGGAGGTGTGTGAATTCATAGAATGGAGGTGTGTGAAGTAAATGAATGGAGGTGTGTGAAGCCAAACAATGGAGGTTTGTGAAGACACAGAATTGAGGTGTGTGAATTCAAAGAATGGAGGTGTGTGAAGTCAAAATTGTGGTGTGTGAAGTCACAAATGGAGTTGTGTGAAATCACAGAATGGAGGAGTGTGAAGTCATAGAATGTAGATGTGTGAAGTCAGAATGGATATGTGTGAAGTCACAGAATGGAGGTGTGTGAAGTCATAGAATGCTGGTCTGTGAAGACATAGAATGGAGGTGTATGAAGTCATAGAATGTAGGTGTGTGAAGTCAGAATGCAGGTGTGTGAAGTCATAGAATGGAGGTGTGTGAAGTCATAGAATGGAGGTGTGAAGTCATAGAATGAAAGTGTGTGAAGTCATAGAATGTAGGTGTGTGAAGTCATAGAATGGAGGTGTGTGAAATCATAGAATGGAGGTGTGTGAAGTCACAGAAGGGAGGTGTGTGAAGTCACAGAATGGAGTTGTGTGAAGTCACAATGGAGGTGTGTGATGTCAGAATGGAGGTATGTGAAGTCAAACAATGGAGGTGTGTGAAGTCACAATGGAGGTATGTGAAGTCATAGAATGGTGGTTTTTGAAGTCACAGAATTGAGGTGTGGGAAGTCATAGAACGGAGGTGTGTGAAGCCAGAATGGAGGTGTGTGAAGTCACAGAATGGAGGTGTGTCAACACAGAGGGGAGGTGTGTCAAGTCATAGAATGGAGGTGTGTGAAGTCATAGAATGGAGGTGTGTGAAATCATAGAATGGAAGTGTGTGAAGTCACAATGCAGGTGTGTGAACTCATAGAATGGAGGTGTTTGAAGTCACAATGTAGGACTGTGTAGTCATAGACAGAGGTGTGTGAAGTCATAGATTGGAAGTCTGTGAAGTCACAAAATGGAAGTGTGTGAAGTCATAGAATGGAGGGGTGTGAAGTCACAGAATGGAGGTGTGTGAAGTCATAGAGTGGAGGTGTGTGAAGTCATAGATGGAGGTGTTTGAAGTGATAGAATGGAGGTGTGTGAAGTCACAGAATGGAGGTGTGTGAAGTCACAGAATGGAGGTGTGTGAACTCAGAATGGAGGTGTGTGAAGTCACATAATAGAGATGTGTGAACTCACAATGGAGGTGTGTGAAATCACAGAATGGAGGTGTGTGACGTCATCGAATGGAAGTGTGTGAAGTCATAGAATGGTGGTGTGTGAAGTCAGAAGTGAGGAGTGTAAAGACAGAATGGAGGTGTGTGAAGTCATACAATGGAGGTGTGTGAAGTCATAGAATGGAGGTGTGTGAAGTCATAGAATGGAGGTGTGTAAAGTCATAGAATGGAGGTGTGTTAAGTCACAGAATGGAGGTGTGTGAACTCAGAATGGAGGTGTGTGAAGTCACAGAATGGAGGTGTGTGAAGTCATAGAATGGAGGTGTGTGAAGTCAGAGAATGGAGGTGTGTGAAGTCACAGAATGGAGGTGTGTGAAGTCAGAATGAAGGTCTATGAAGTCAGAATGGTGGTTTGTGAAGTCATAGAATGGAGGTGTGTGAAGTCATAGAATGGAGGTGTGTAAAGTTATAGAATGGAGGTGTGTTAAGGCACAGAATGGAGGTGTGTGAACTCAAATGGTGGTGTGTGAACTCACAGAATGGAGGTGTGTGAAGTCAGAGAATGGAGGTGTGTGAAGTTACAGAATGGAGGTGTGTGAAGTCACAGAATGGAGGTGTGTGAAGTCACAGAATGGAGGTGTGTGAAGTCATAGAATTGAAGTGTGAGAAGTAATAGAATGGAGGTGTGTGAATTCAGAATGGAGGTGTGTGAAGTCACACAATGGAGGTGTGTGATCAGAATGAGTTGTGTGAAGTCACAGAATGGAGGTTTGTGAAGTCATAGAATGGAGGTGTGTGAAATCATAGAATGGATGTTTCTGAAGTAAGAATGAAGGTGTGTGAAGTCATAGAATGGAGGTGTGTGAAGTCAAAATGGAGGTATGTGAACTCATAGAATGGACGTGTGTGAATTCATAGAATGGAGGTGTGTGAATTCATAGAATGGAGGTGTGTGAAGTAAATGAATGGAGGTGTGTGAAGCCAAACAATGGAGGTTTGTGAAGACACAGAATTGAGGTGTGTGAATTCAAAGAATGGAGGTGTGTGAAGTCAAAATTGTGGTGTGTGAAGTCACAAATGGAGTTGTGTGAAATCACAGAATGGAGGAGTGTGAAGTCATAGAATGTAGATGTGTGAAGTCAGAATGGATATGTGTGAAGTCACAGAATGGAAGTGTGTGAAGTCATAGAATGTTGGTGTGTGAAGACATAGAATGGAGGTGTATGAAGTCATAGAATGTAGGTGTGTGAAGTCAGAATGCAGGTGTGTGAAGTCATAGAATGGAGGTGTGTGAAGTCATAGTATGGAGGTGTGAAGTCATAGAAAGAAAGGGTGTGAAGTCATAGAATGGAGGTGTGTGAAGTCATAGAATGGAGGTGTGTGAAATCATAGAATGGAGGTGTGTGAAGTCACAGAAGGGAGGTGTGTGAAGTCACAGAATGGAGTTGTGTGAAGTCACAATGGAGGTGTGTGATGTCAGAATGGAGGTATGTGAAGTCAAACAATGGAGGTGTGTGAAGTCATAGAATGGAGGTTTGTGAAATCACAGAATGGAGGTGTGTGAACTCACAGAATGGAGGTGTGTAAAGTCACAGAGTGTAGGTGTGTGAAGTCACAGAATAGAGGTGTCTGAAGTCATAGAATGGAGATGTTTGACATCACAGAATGGAGGGGTGTGAAGTCAGAAGAGAGGTTTGCGAAGTCATAGAATGGAGGTGTGTGAAATCAGAATGGAGCGGTGTGAAGTCATAGAATGGAGCTTTGTGAAGTCAGTAGGGAGGCGTGTGAACTCATAGAATGGAGGTGTGTGAAGTCAAAATGGATGGGTGTGAAGTCATAGAATGGAGGTGTGTGAATTCAGATTGGAGGTGTGTGTAGTCACAGGGTGGAGGTGTGTGAAATCATAGAATGGGGGTGTGTGAAGTCAAATAATTGAGGTGTGTGAAGTCACAATGGAAGTGTTTAAAGTCAGAATGGAGGTGTGTGATGTCATAGAATGGAGGTGTGTGAAGTCACAATGCAGGTGTGTGAACTCATAGAATGGAGGTGTGTGAAGTCATACAGTGGAAGGGTGTGAAGTCATAGATTGGAGGTGTGTGAAGTAACAGAATGGAGGTGTGTGAAGTGAAAGAATGGAGGTGTGTGAACTCAGAATGGCGGTGTGTAAAGTCACAGAATGGAGATGTGTGAAGTCACAGAATGGAGGTGTGTGAAATCATAGAATGGAGGTGTGTGAAGTCAGAGAATCGAGGTGTGTGAAGCCATAGAATGGAGGTGTTTGAGGTCACAGAATGGAGGTTTGTGAACTCACAATGGAGATGAGTTTACTCACAGAATGGTGGTGTGTCAAGTCACAGAATGGAGGTGGGTAAAGTCACAAAATGGAGGTGTTTGAAGTCATAGAATGGAGGTGTGTGAGACACAGAATGGAGGTGTGTGAAGTCACAGAATGGAGGTGTGTGAACTCAGAATGGCGGTGTGTAATGTCAAAGAATGGAGGTGTGTGAAGTCATAGAATGGAGATGTGTGAAGTCACAGAATGGAGGTGTGAGAAATCATAGAATGGAGGTGTGTGAATTCATAGAATGGAGGTGTGTGAAGTCACAATGCAGGTGTGTGAACTCATAGAATGGAGGTGTGTGAAGTCAAAATGTAGGTGTGTGAACTCATAGAATCAAGATGTGTAAAGTCATAGAATGGAGGTGGGTAAAGTCACAAAATGGTGGTGTTTGAAGTCATAGAATGCAGGTGTGTGAGTCACAGAATGGAGGTGTGTGAAGTCATTGAATGGAGGTGTGTGAGTCATACAATGGAGGTGTGTGAAGTCATAGATTTGAGGTGTGTGAAGTTACAGAATGGAGGTGTGTGAAGTCACAGAATGGAGGTTTGTGAAATCAGAGAATCGAGGTGTGTGAAGTCACAGAGTGGAGTTGCGTGAGGTCACAGAAGGGAGGTTTGTGAACTCACAATGGAGATGAGTGAAGTCACAGAATGGAGGTGTGTGAACTCATAGAATGGAGATGTGTGAAGTCACAGAATGGAGGTGTGTGAAGTCACAGAATGGAGGTGTGTGAAGCCAAACAATGGAGGTTTGTGAAGACACAGAATTGAGGTGTGTGAATTCAAAGAATGGAGGTGTGTGAAGTCAAAATTGTGGTGTGTGAAGTCACAAATGGAGTTGTGTGAAATCACAGAATGGAGGAGTGTGAAGTCATAGAATGTAGATGTGTGAAGTCAGAATGGATATGTGTGAAGTCACAGAATGGAGGTGTGTGAAGTCATAGAATGCTGGTCTGTGAAGACATAGAATGGAGGTGTATGAAGTCATAGAATGTAGGTGTGTGAAGTCAGAATGCAGGTGTGTGAAGTCATAGAATGGAGGTGTGTGAAGTCATAGAATGGAGGTGTGAAGTCATAGAATGAAAGTGTGTGAAGTCATAGAATGGAGGTGTGTGAAGTCATAGAATGGAGGTGTGTGAAATCATAGAATGGAGGTGTGTGAAGTCACAGAAGGGAGGTGTGTGAAGTCACAGAATGGAGTTGTGTGAAGTCACAATGGAGGTGTGTGATGTCAGAATGGAGGTATGTGAAGTCAAACAATGGAGGTGTGTGAAGTCACAATGGAGGTGTGTGAAGTCATAGAATGGTGGTTTTTGAAGTCACAGAATTGAGGTGTGGGAAGTCATAGAACGGAGGTGTGTGAAGCCAGAATGGAGGTGTGTGAAGTCACAGAATGGAGGTGTGTCAACACAGAGGGGAGGTGTGTCAAGTCATAGAATGGAGGTGTGTGAAGTCATAGAATGGAGGTGTGTGAAATCATAGAATGGAAGTGTGTGAAGTCACAATGCAGGTGTGTGAACTCATAGAATGGAGGTGTTTGAAGTCACAATGTAGGACTGTGTAGTCATAGACAGAGGTGTGTGAAGTCATAGATTGGAAGTGTGTGAAGTCACAAAATGGAAGTGTGTGAAGTCATAGAATGGAGGGGTGTGAAGTCACAGAATGGAGGTGTGTGAAGTCATAGAGTGGAGGTGTGTGAAGTCATAGATGGAGGTGTTTGAGATGATAGAATGGAGGTGTGTGAAGTCACAGAATGGAGGTGTGTGAAGTCACAGAATGGAAGTGTGTGAACTCAGAATGGAGGTGTGTGAAGTCACAGAATAGAGATGTGTGAACTCACAATGGAGGTGTGTGAAATCACAGAATGGAGGTGTGTGACGTCATCGAATGGAAGTGTGTGAAGTCATAGAATGGTGGTGTGTGAAGTCAGAATTGAGGTGTGCAAAGACAGAATGGAGGTGTGTGAAGTCATACAATGGAGGTGTGTGAAGTCATAGAATGGAGGTGTGTGAAGTCATAGAATGGAGGTGTGTAAAGTCATAGAATGGAGGTGTGTTAAGTCACAGAATGGAGGTGTGTGAACTCAGAATGGAGGTGTGTGAAGTCACAGAATGGAGGTGTGTGAAGTCATAGAATGGAGGTGTGTGAAGTCAGAGAATGGAGGTGTGTGAAGTCACAGAATGGAGGTGTGTGAAGGCAGAATGAAGGTCTATGAAGTCAGAATGGTGGTTTGTGAAGTCATAGAATGGAGGTGTGTGAAGTCATAGAATGGAGGTGTGTAAAGTCATAGAATGGAGGTGTGTTAAGGCACAGAATGGAGGTGTGTGAACTCAAATGGTGGTGTGTGAACTCACAGAATGGAGGTGTGTGAAGTCCGAGAATGGAGGTGTGTGAAGTTACAGAATGGAGGTGTGTGAAGTCACAGAATGGAGGTGTGTGAAGTCACAGAATGGAGGTGTGTGAAGTCATAGAATTGAAGTGTGAGAAGTAATAGAATGGAGGTGTGTGAATTCAGAATGGAGGTGTGTGAAGTCACACAATGGAGGTGTGTGATGAGAATGAGTTGTGTGAAGTCACAGAATGGAGGTTTGTGAAGTCATAGAATGGAGGTGTGTGAAATCATAGAATGGATGTTTCTGAAGTATGAATGAAGGTGTGTGAAGTCATAGAATGGAGGTGTGTGAAGTCAAAATGGAGGTATGTGAACTCATAGAATGGAGGTGTGTGAATTCATAGAATGGAGGTGTGTGAATTCATAGAATGGAGGTGTGTGAAATAAATGAATGGAGGTGTGTGAAGCCAAACAATGGAGGTTTGTGAAGACACAGAATTGAGGTGTGTGAATTCAAAGAATGGAGGTGTGTGAAGTCAAAATTGTGGTGTGTGAAGTCACAAATGGAGTTGTGTGAAATTACAGAATGGAGGAGTGTGAAGTCATAGAATGTAGATGTGTGAAGTCAGAATGGATATGTGTGAAGTCACAGAATGGAGGTGTGTGAAGTCATAGAATGTTGGTGTGTGAAGACATAGAATGGAGGTGTATGAAGTCATAGAATGTAGGTGTGTGAAGTCAGAATGCAGATGTGTGAAGTCATAGAATGGAGGTGTGTGAAGTGATAGTATGGAGGTGTGAAGTCATAGAATGAAAGTGTGTGAAGTCATAGAATGGAGGTGTGTGAAGTCATAGAATGGAGGTGTGTGAAATCATAGAATGGAGGTGTGTGAAGTCAGAATGGAGATGTGTGAAATCACAGAATGGACGTGTGTGAAGTCATAGAATGTTTGTGTGTGAAGTCATAGAATGGAGGTGTATAAAGTCATAGAATGGACTTGTGTGAAGTCAGATTGCAGGTGTGTGAAGTCATAGAATAGCGGTTTGTGAAGTCATAGAATGGAGGTGTGTGAAGTCATAGAATGGAAGTGTGTGAAGTCATTGAATGGAGGTGTGTGAAGTCATAGAATGGAGGTGAGTGAAGTCATAGAATGGAGGTGTGTGAAGTCACAGAAGGGAGGTGTGTGACGTCACAGTATGGAGTTGTGTGAAGTCACAATGGAGGTGTGAGAAGTCATAGCATTGAGGTTTGTGAAGTCAAAGAATGGAGGTGTGTAAAGTCAGAATAGAGGTGTGCGAAGTCAGAGAATGGAGGTGTGTGAAGTCAGAATGGATCTGTGTGAAGTCATAGAATGGAAATGTGTGAAGTCAGAATGGAGGTGTGTGAACTCATAGAATGGAGGTGTGTGAAGTCACAATGGAGATATGTGAAGTCATAGAATGGTGGTTTTTGAAGTCACAGAATTGAGGTGTGGGAAGTCATAGAACGGAGGTGTGTGAAGCCAGAATGGAGGTGTGTGAAGTCACAGAATGGAGGTGTGTCAACACAGAGGGGAGGTGTGTCAAGTCATAGAATGGAGGTATGTGAAGTCATAGAATGGAGGTGTGTGAAATCATAGAATGGAAGTGTGTGAAGTCACAATGCAGGTGTGTGAGCTCATAGAATGGAGGTGTTTGAAGTCACAATGTAGGACTGTGTAGTCATAGACAGAGGTGTGTGAAGTCATAGATTGGAAGTGTGTGAAGTCACAAAATGGAAGTGTGTGAAGTCATAGAATGGAGGGGTGTGAAGTCACAGAATGGAGGTGTGTGAAGTCATAGAGTGGAGGTGTGTGAAGTCACATAATAGAGATGTGTGAACTCACAATGGAGGTGTGTGAAATCACAGAATGGAGGTGTGTGACGTCATCGAATGGAAGTGTGTGAAGTCATAGAATGGTGGTGTGTGAAGTCAGAAGTGAGGTGTGTAACGACAGAATGGAGGTGTGTGAAGTCATAGAATGGAGGTGTGTGAAGTCATAGAATGGAGGTGTGTAAAGTCATAGAATGGAGGTGTGTTAAGTCACAGAATGGAGGTGTGTGAACTCAGAATGGAGGTGTGTGAAGTCACAGAATGGAGGTGTGTGAAGTCATAGAATGGAGGTGTGTGAAGTCAGAGAATGGAGGTGTGCGAAGTCACAGAATGGAGGTGTGCGAAGTCACAGAATGAAGGTCTATGAAGTCAGAATGTTGGTTTGTGAAGTCAGAATGTTGGTTTGTGAAGTCATAGAATGGAGGTGTGTAAAGTCATAGAATGGAGGTGTGTTAAGGCACAGAATGGAGGTGTGTTAAGGCACAGAATGGAGGTGTGTGAACTCAAATGGTGGTGTGTGAACTCACAGAATGGAGGTGTGTGAAGTCAGAGAATGGAGGTGTGTGAAGTTACAGAATGGAGGTGTGTGAAGTCACAGAATGGAGGTGTGTGAAGTCACAGAATGGAGGTGTGTGAAGTCATAGAATTGAAGTGTGAGAAGTAATAGAATGGAGGTGTGTGAATTCAGAATGGAGGTGTGTGAAGTCACACAATGGAGGTGTGTGATCAGAATGAGTTGTGTGAAGTCACAGAATGGAGGTTTGTGAAGTCATAGAATGGAGGTGTGTGAAATCATAGAATGGATGTTTCTGAAGTAAGAATGAAGGTGTGTGAAGTCATAGAATGGAGGTGTGTGAAGTCAAAATGGAGGTATGTGAACTCATAGAATGGACGTGTGTGAATTCATAGAATGGAGGTGTGTGAATTCATAGAATGGAGGTGTGTGAAGTAAATGAATGGAGGTGTGTGAAGCCAAACAATGGAGGTTTGTGAAGACACAGAATTGAGGTGTGTGAATTCAAAGAATGGAGGTGTGTGAAGTCAAAATTGTGGTGTGTGAAGTCACAAATGGAGTTGTGTGAAATCACAGAATGGAGGAGTGTGAAGTCATAGAATGTAGATGTGTGAAGTCAGAATGGATATGTGTGAAGTCACAGAATGGAGGTGTGTGAAGTCATAGAATGCTGGTCTGTGAAGACATAGAATGGAGGTGTATGAAGTCATAGAATGTAGGTGTGTGAAGTCAGAATGCAGGTGTGTGAAGTCATAGAATGGAGGTGTGTGAAGTCATAGAATGGAGGTGTGAAGTCATAGAATGAAAGTGTGTGAAGTCATAGAATGTAGGTGTGTGAAGTCATAGAATGGAGGTGTGTGAAATCATAGAATGGAGGTGTGTGAAGTCACAGAAGGGAGGTGTGTGAAGTCACAGAATGGAGTTGTGTGAAGTCACAATGGAGGTGTGTGATGTCAGAATGGAGGTATGTGAAGTCAAACAATGGAGGTGTGTGAAGTCACAATGGAGGTATGTGAAGTCATAGAATGGTGGTTTTTGAAGTCACAGAATTGAGGTGTGGGAAGTCATAGAACGGAGGTGTGTGAAGCCAGAATGGAGGTGTGTGAAGTCACAGAATGGAGGTGTGTCAACACAGAGGGGAGGTGTGTCAAGTCATAGAATGGAGGTGTGTGAAGTCATAGAATGGAGGTGTGTGAAATCATAGAATGGAAGTGTGTGAAGTCACAATGCAGGTGTGTGAACTCATAGAATGGAGGTGTTTGAAGTCACAATGTAGGACTGTGTAGTCATAGACAGAGGTGTGTGAAGTCATAGATTGGAAGTCTGTGAAGTCACAAAATGGAAGTGTGTGAAGTCATAGAATGGAGGGGTGTGAAGTCACAGAATGGAGGTGTGTGAAGTCATAGAGTGGAGGTGTGTGAAGTCATAGATGGAGGTGTTTGAAGTGATAGAATGGAGGTGTGTGAAGTCACAGAATGGAGGTGTGTGAAGTCACAGAATGGAGGTGTGTGAACTCAGAATGGAGGTGTGTGAAGTCACATAATAGAGATGTGTGAACTCACAATGGAGGTGTGTGAAATCACAGAATGGAGGTGTGTGACGTCATCGAATGGAAGTGTGTGAAGTCATAGAATGGTGGTGTGTGAAGTCAGAAGTGAGGAGTGTAAAGACAGAATGGAGGTGTGTGAAGTCATACAATGGAGGTGTGTGAAGTCATAGAATGGAGGTGTGTGAAGTCATAGAATGGAGGTGTGTAAAGTCATAGAATGGAGGTGTGTTAAGTCACAGAATGGAGGTGTGTGAACTCAGAATGGAGGTGTGTGAAGTCACAGAATGGAGGTGTGTGAAGTCATAGAATGGAGGTGTGTGAAGTCAGAGAATGGAGGTGTGTGAAGTCACAGAATGGAGGTGTGTGAAGTCAGAATGAAGGTCTATGAAGTCAGAATGGTGGTTTGTGAAGTCATAGAATGGAGGTGTGTGAAGTCATAGAATGGAGGTGTGTAAAGTTATAGAATGGAGGTGTGTTAAGGCACAGAATGGAGGTGTGTGAACTCAAATGGTGGTGTGTGAACTCACAGAATGGAGGTGTGTGAAGTCAGAGAATGGAGGTGTGTGAAGTTACAGAATGGAGGTGTGTGAAGTCACAGAATGGAGGTGTGTGAAGTCACAGAATGGAGGTGTGTGAAGTCATAGAATTGAAGTGTGAGAAGTAATAGAATGGAGGTGTGTGAATTCAGAATGGAGGTGTGTGAAGTCACACAATGGAGGTGTGTGATCAGAATGAGTTGTGTGAAGTCACAGAATGGAGGTTTGTGAAGTCATAGAATGGAGGTGTGTGAAATCATAGAATGGATGTTTCTGAAGTAAGAATGAAGGTGTGTGAAGTCATAGAATGGAGGTGTGTGAAGTCAAAATGGAGGTATGTGAACTCATAGAATGGACGTGTGTGAATTCATAGAATGGAGGTGTGTGAATTCATAGAATGGAGGTGTGTGAAGTAAATGAATGGAGGTGTGTGAAGCCAAACAATGGAGGTTTGTGAAGACACAGAATTGAGGTGTGTGAATTCAAAGAATGGAGGTGTGTGAAGTCAAAATTGTGGTGTGTGAAGTCACAAATGGAGTTGTGTGAAATCACAGAATGGAGGAGTGTGAAGTCATAGAATGTAGATGTGTGAAGTCAGAATGGATATGTGTGAAGTCACAGAATGGAAGTGTGTGAAGTCATAGAATGTTGGTGTGTGAAGACATAGAATGGAGGTGTATGAAGTCATAGAATGTAGGTGTGTGAAGTCAGAATGCAGGTGTGTGAAGTCATAGAATGGAGGTGTGTGAAGTCATAGTATGGAGGTGTGAAGTCATAGAAAGAAAGGGTGTGAAGTCATAGAATGGAGGTGTGTGAAGTCATAGAATGGAGGTGTGTGAAATCATAGAATGGAGGTGTGTGAAGTCACAGAAGGGAGGTGTGTGAAGTCACAGAATGGAGTTGTGTGAAGTCACAATGGAGGTGTGTGATGTCAGAATGGAGGTATGTGAAGTCAAACAATGGAGGTGTGTGAAGTCATAGAATGGAGGTTTGTGAAATCACAGAATGGAGGTGTGTGAACTCACAGAATGGAGGTGTGTAAAGTCACAGAGTGTAGGTGTGTGAAGTCACAGAATAGAGGTGTCTGAAGTCATAGAATGGAGATGTTTGACATCACAGAATGGAGGGGTGTGAAGTCAGAAGAGAGGTTTGCGAAGTCATAGAATGGAGGTGTGTGAAATCAGAATGGAGCGGTGTGAAGTCATAGAATGGAGCTTTGTGAAGTCAGTAGGGAGGCGTGTGAACTCATAGAATGGAGGTGTGTGAAGTCAAAATGGATGGGTGTGAA